>KK502561.1:409836-433158 GCA_000688735.1 Glossina austeni
GTCTGTCCATCTGGTCGTCTGTCCATCTGTTCGGCTGTCCATCTGTTCGTCTGTCCATCTGGTCGTCTGTCCATCTGTTCGTCTATCCATCTGTTCGTCTGTCCATCTGTTCATCTGTCCATTTGTTCGTTTCTTCATCTGTTCGTCTGCCCAACCGTGTAGCATCTGGGGCAAGTATTGTCCCGATCGCAAAAGTGATGATATCGTCTGCAAGGTTGCAAAAGAAATTGGAAACAACTCAAACTTTTCAAAGAACACGCCCACAACGCCCACACATCCACACACCAGAAAAACTTTTATTTTAAAAATTAAAAAAAAGTCAGCCACGCCTGTCCGTATTATAGAGCATAAACATTTACTTAGTTCTTCTACCCCTTTTGTCTATTTTAGGACAACTGTGATGTGTATAAACGGGTCGCTGACAACCGAATATACTTTTCTTACTTGTTTCATTTGAGTTTTATTACTTTTTCTTCTTTTCTTCTTACATGTAAAAACATCTATCTATCTTTTTCTCATCTACTAGTCTCCTGTTAATACCACATACACATACTATACCTTTTCTGTAGTAAACTAAATGTATTGTGTTGTTGAAACATCTTAAGACAATATCCTGCATTTTGTCAACTATTTAATAGTAAGTAATAGTAAGTAAACATTAAAAAAAAATAAATAAAAAAAAAATCATATAATCCAGACATCTTTGCACAACTTGTAAAAAATATTTTTACATAAGTTTTTGCTATTTTTTTTTTCTCTTAACAAATTCTTTATTCATTCTTTTACAATAATCCCCAGGTCGATGTATAATAAATATTTAAAAATGTATAATTTGACTGGAGAAGTTATTCAGGGACATCCACAGGGACATAACATTAATTCCTAGAATTCTATGTTAGAGATTAACTATCGGTAAGCTTTCGTTTAGAGTATTTTGCAAAAGAATCATAATAATAATCTTAAGCCGCAATAAGAAGAAATAATATATTTAAACTCAGTGATATATTACGGGACCAACAAACATAAAATATGCGAATACATGAAATCAATTAAAAAGAAAATATCAATTAAATAGTTTTTATAAAATGTTAATTAAAATTTTCATAAATTTATAATGATTTGTAGTTCTCTTCTGAGACCACTTCTGTATGAAATTTTCGCTCTATGATTTTCCTTTACTTTTGTGTTTATTAATTCCGATAACTGTATTGTATACTTCAAATTAATTGATTTAACAAACTATATATATATATATATATATATATATATATATTTATTATGTTTTCGAAGTGTTCATATAAAAGTTCTATCTTTTATTGCTGAATAAATAAAATGAAAAATAAATAAGAAAATTATATTCAGTTGTGATCGAATCTTTTATACTCATCACTGTTATCGTAAAAATGACTAAAAAAAAAAAAGGAAAAGAAATAAATTTTCGAAATCTATAATATTGAGTGGGTGCAGCTGATTTTTTCTATTAATATAATAAAAATGAAAATTTATATGGTGTACGTGTCATACCTTATGAGTAACAAACAGAAAACGGAGAAAGCAAATGTATTAACAGTTTTTGCTGTGTAGACGTGTCAGCGTTGTAAGCGACTCCTTCGACTGGTTTGTGTTATTTTGAAATTTTTTTGCAAACTTGTAGGCGAGATCTTTGTTTTTACGAACTAGAGCGTGTTTACCATAGATACTAGAAAGTTGTTCAGGCGGACAGATGGACAGACGATTCCAAATTTGAAAGTGACCAAGAATTTATATACTTTTTAAAGCTTTTCAAGCTTATCTCTAGCCGTTATAAAGGTATTGAAAAAAAACTAAACTTTAATACCCAAGAATACTGGGCAAGCGTGGCCGATCTTGCCGATTTTTATAGAGATACTACAGAATCGCCCATAGAATATACGTTCAAATTGTTGTACATTTATTCCTTTCTAGTTTATGAGTAATGAGCAAAAAATCAATTTTTTTCCTTTTGAAAAGCGGGGGTGCGCTTGGTTTACATGGTACTGTGGGCATGTCCTTCGGCCGATTCGGACGAATTTCAATATCAACCTCCATCCAAGAACCTGCAATGTTTCTGTTAAATTTGACGTCCAGAAGTGGGAAAAGCTTCATTCTTGCGACTAGAAAAAGTTTTAAAACATACACTGCACAGACGGACATGCTTAAATCGATTCAGAATTTGATGCTGATCGAGAACATATATACTTTTTGTGGTCTCTGAGGTTTACTGCTGGGTGTTGCAAACCTTTTAACAAAATGAATATACCACTCATCCTTCGGTGATGGGTATAATAAGCAAGAAATATATTTTAAAAAAAGTGAAATCCTCCTTAAAAGAAACGCTTTGTTTAATTATCATAATTAATATTAGATGTTATTTAAAACTCGAATGCAAGGTAAAAGAAGATATAATTTTTAATTTAACAGCGTTTGTATATTAAATGAACATTGAAAATATACTTCAACTGCTATATATATTCTCAACCGGGGCGAATGGAAACATTTTCGTGCCTTTAATACGATCAATTTAAATGCATTTTTCGTTTTATGAAACTTTAAGAACCTTGTAGTCTAATTTCCGTTCAAAACTACACTAGATTTTCTTAGTTCACTGACCGAAAATTTGAGGAAATGTAATCCCCATCAAATTTTGCTTAATTGCTTTGTTCAGTTTTTGCCAGCAAAGCTTCCTTGTATACTTTTGTGCCTATAGCTTAAAATCATTCTATATTTTGAAAAAAATTAGGAAACTAAGCCATGTTCGCGGAGGCCTATCTANGAATAAACATATACTGATTCAAATTGTTACTGGCGGCAAGAAAAAATATCCCCACAGACAATGTAAAGTCTGTTCTGCGCATAAAAAAACAGGATATACTCGATATATTTGCAAAAGCTTTGGAGTACCGCTACATAAACTTAAATGTTTCCAACGATATCACGCTCTAAACAAATATTAAATTTTACAAATTTGATTTTGTCACTTAAATGAAAATAAATAAAAATTAATTAATTCTATTAACACTATTTTACTATTTTATTTCTTTCAATGTTTGTAAATACGTATAATTGTTGTTTACATATATTTGAGAACTTCACTAATTATCACACGTAAAAAATGCCCCAGTGGGTAGCATATAGTGAGGTGCAATTTGTGCGGTCGGCAATGTGTTAAGTAGCGAGAAAGCGTAATTAACTTACAGATGTAAATATTTTGCAAAATTTTTCAATTTCTCATTTTAAATAAGGGGATATTTTCAAAGGGTACATAACTCAACACAACTTGTCGCAGTTATGAATGCACATACTTTTCCATCATTTATACATCTTCATACAGTGCGTAAAAAAATATCGTTCAAACACGATGGCACAAATAAAATAATTCACATAAAAGCAATCGCACGCATAGGAAGCGCATAAAAAGCGCTGCAGACTCATAAACTTTGTTATTATAGATTAGGTAACACTTGAATTTTTGCTTTTACATTACATTACCCGCCTTCAAGTGATGGAAGATATAAACTTCAAAACTGTTGACAACAATGTCAAAAGATTTTCTCCAGATGATCTTCACATGCTTGCTAAGTTATCTCTTATATTAGAAGATCTTTATCTCTATCATTAAACTTTGCTTTGCTTAAAAGTTTGATTTAATCTGTTTCATTTTTTTCATCAGTTTATCTACCTTTCTCTATTTATCTTTCTTTTATTTCCTCCATTTAATCTACTTTGTCTTTTTTTTTCTCGTTTTTTTTTTTCGTTCTTACTAATTAATGTGTTATATCTTTATTAGAATTTATACATTTTATACCCATCACCGAAGGATGAAAAGTATATTCATTTTGTCAAAAGGTTTGCAATGCTCAGAAGCAAGTTTCAGAGACCCCACAGAGTGTATATGCACTTCATCAGCATCAAATTCGAAATCGATTTAAGTCTGTCCNAGACGAACAGATGGACAGACGAACAGATGGACAGACGAACAGATGGACAGACGAACAGATGGACAGAAGAACAGATGGGCATGCTTAGGCGCATTCCCATTTTGAAATTGAACAAGAATTTATGTACTTTGTGGGGTTTTTGACACTCGCTTTTGTGCGTTATGAAGGTTTTGAAAAAAAAAAATGAAATTATGCCACACTATAAATTTGAGTAGGTGTGGCCCATCATGATCATTTTTATAGAGGTATATAGAGTGTACATTCTAGTTTTTCGCATATCCACTATCAACCTGCGTGCAAAGACTTCCAATGTTTCCGCCAAATTTGAAGTCGATAGCTTCATTTTTGCGGCAAAAAGAAAGTTTACAGTCCCTTTGAAAAATAAGGCTATTCTCAGTTTACGTAGTGCTGTGGGCGTGTGCTTCGACCGATTTCAATACCAGGGTGCATGCAAGAACTTCCAATATTTCTGCCAAATTTGAAGTCGATAGCTTCATTTTGGCGGCCAAGAGAATGTTTACAACAAACATTTTACAGATGGACAGCCGGACAAATGGGCATGCTTAAATCGTTTTAAAATTCGATAGTGATCAAGAATCTATATCCTTTGTGGGCTCTTTGAAGATTCCTTGCAGATGTTGCAAACGTTTTGACGAATTGAACATATACCCCTCATCCTTCAGTGATGACTATTTAAAAAAAAAAAAAAAAAAACAGGAAAAATTGTTACAGATAATATAACTAAAGATAAAGTTCACTACATTTCACACACGAAAAGTAATAAAAAAACTCATATGGCAGGCTGAAGAGCTTGAATGAAATCTTGAACTTGTCTAATCGTAGTTTATTCGTCGCTTCAATTTATGTTTTTTTTTTTCTATTATTTATATGGAAAAGTCACAGTAAAGGATTAAGCAAGAAATTTCAAGCTTTGATTGTTTCAAATCTTCTATATCTTCCCTAGGTTCGATTTGTATGTTAGTAAAATTTTGCGTTATAAATATTTTTTGAACTACATAAGCTACACATGTGCGTGTGCGGGGCTCCACATACTTACTACTAAGGAAACTCTCGACATTTTATCTGTGGAATGTGGAAAACCATGATTTGATTTCATGATAAAATCCATGAAATAAATGCACAATGAAGTCTTTTAAGTAGACATATTTTGGAAGACAAAGCAAGCGAGTAGAGAAGAATGCACAATGAAGTCTTTTAAGTAGACATATTNAAGTCTATGCTCCAGTTTAACAGTGGGTGCTGAAATGCGTCGCGCCAACTAAGCCATATTCGCGGGTAACTCTCTAAAAAAGGCTTAATACCTGCTACGTCAGATGGCAGCGATTTTAACAGTGCTCGATTTTAACAGTGAACCTTGAAATGTGCACGCGTTGAAAAAGCGATGATGTCTTATATCATCTTATCGCCAAATATCATAAAAATAAATAAATTTGTGCTTTGGGAAGAAAACGAACTTGTACTCTTGCGGCACGTAGTACTACATGAATTTCGGACATTGATTATTTATCGTGTATAACCATTACATTCGACTTTATTTACATTCTCTCTGGGAACGTTTTCTTCATAACACTTAACCCGTGTAGATGTAATTACTCACTAAATACCTGCAACTAATAAATTAATCGTCAGAAATTCTTGACACGTTTCGTTTGAAGTTTACTACTATTCAGAAATCATGGACAAATCTGTTTCCAACCCGAGTGATGTTACAATATTTCTTTTAAATTAGAAAAAGAAAGGATTTTTTTCGTTGTCGTATTAATGACTGTTTTTACTGACGGTCAGTTCGATTTATGCTACAGAACGTAAGTTATAAAAGAAGAAATATTTTTGTTTATCTTGTCCATCTATTAATTGTCCACCTTGACCTAATTGGGCACATAACAAATTCCAAAGAAATCGGGCTAGACAAACTATCGAGCTTCAATTTTCTATCTTAATATGAACACCAGCTCAGCAGCTAAGACATGAAACTTTTTACCCCATTAAGAAGCTAAATATTCTGCATTTTGTTTATTAGCAATTTTTTATTTCTTCTCGTTATTCTGCTGCAGTCCGTCCATACGCTCAATGTTGAAATTCATGTTTTAAGCTTTTTTCTTTGTCATAAATATTTTACACTTTTCTCGTTTTTTTTTTTTTTTTTTTTTTTTTTTTTTTTTTTTTTTTTTTTTTTGCATACTTTCACTATTACACAAAGTACTCAATTTTTATGCGTTCAAGCAGTCACGCCAGCTAACTTTCACCAACCCACGCTTTCGTTACTGTTTAACACATGAGTTCACACACATGAGTAGGAATTATGTGATTCCTCTCATGTTCGTAAAAGCGCCGAAAAATGTGTTAATTTTCATCGTTAACAAACATTGATGACTTTTTCTACGTCGTTGAATTCGCCTGCATTTCTGCCATTCTTCGCTTTTTCCGATAATAATACTATTTTCATATATAAAGCCTGAAGCAATGGATATCCATCCCATTTTTTTTTTTTTTTTTTTGTTTTTTTTGTTTTACGACCATACGTTACAGACAGATAAAAATAAAATGTAAAAAAGTATAAAACGGCAAGACAACGGCAAAAAAAAAGAAGAGGAAAGAAAGAACACTTAAATAGCGTCATTTAGTGGCGAGATGTGACAGAGTCTTTGAATTTTCAATAATTCTTCTTTTCAGACTACTTTTGTAGAGTCTGTTGAGTTTAAGATTCCAATTATTTTAAAGACAAAAAGTTTATTGTCAACAAAAAAAAACACATCGAAATGTATGATGATTGGATTAATTTGTTGAAAAAGGAAAAAAAAAAAAAACAGCCCTACTTAAAATTGTTTGAGGAAGATTTTTACATATTTTTCGATTGCTTGCGATTGTTCAATTTTTCTTTTATTCGATCTGCGAATTTTAATTAAGTAAACACATTTTCAATATTAAGATTTATTCATCGTTTTTCGTTTACGTTGAAAATGATAGTAAATTCAGCCATGTTTTAAAATATTTTTTATAATTTACCGACATTATCGAGAAAGAAACTTCAGGGACACCATTGAGTGTGTATGCATATGCAAGCTTTTCAATCGATTAAAGTGTGTCCCCATATTCGCTTGTCCGTCTGTCTCTCTCTTTAATACCTCTTGTAAACATACTTCTGGCTATAAAAATTAAGTTACTGGCGTGTAGTACACACACGCAGGTTGGTATTGAGAATAAGTCAAACCGGCCGAAGGATACAAGGACTCGTAAATTACATTACCACGTAAACTGATGCTACGGTTCGTACACAAAAATGCAGGAAATTCGCCGCGCCTACCCAATACTAAATAAACTGACGCTATAGTTCGTACACAAAGATGCAAGAAACTCGCCACGCCTACCTCAGATGTTATAGCGTATTAAGATTTCATTTGTTTGTGAAAACTTTTATTTGGCTTAGAAATAAGCCTCAAAATCCCCATTTAATATACGAATTCTTAGCCAATCTCAAATTCAGAATGTACATAACTATGTCCATTTGTTCATCTGCCCATCTGTCTGTCTGCCTAATTGCGGAGTGTCTGAGACAAACATTCTCCCACCGAAAAGTGAAAATTCCTTTGCTTTTCGTTGCTCATAACCTACAACAGATACGCGATATATTATTTTTACTATAATTAATTTAGTCAGAGAAATAAATTCAAAGACTAAAGTCTTAAATCTAGCACTAGCATCACTAGCTATCGTCTTGAGATTTGAATTTACGATTATTGAGTCGTTAGACGGAATCCTTAGCCTGCCCGGTCACTCAGACGGATACAAAAATAGAAAAAATCAGACCAAGTAGAATAAAAATATCAATGTCCAGATTTGATTCGATCTAAGCATGTCTGTCAGTCCGTCGGTCTAGGTAATGTCCATAGTAAATATAATGGTCAGTCATACCTTTCACTGCTTACACTACAGACCAAATTAAGTTTGTGGCAATGTGTGCATCACCTACAAGGGCGTAAGAAAAGTGCATCCTTTGTTATACCTAAGAAACTATAACCATAGTCAGAACCAATTAAAGCGTGTTTTTTATGTATGTCCACGTATTCGTTCAAGTTCGCTAGGTTTAAGGTATACTGACGTATTTTGGCTCAAGGAAAAAGGCTTTTCAAAAGCACTCTTTAGGCAACGTACTATTTCGACATACCAAGTAAATATGGAAATTTGCATCGGATGAAACAGTTGTTGGGCCCCTCCGACGAACAATAAAGACCTTTTAGGACAATCAGATCGAATTTTAATAACTTTATGATGAGAATTGATCGGGAATAGCGATTCAAAATATGAATTTGCTTTAGTGTCTTCCAACCGCACAGGTCATGTTGTTGGGAACCCTCCCCATATTAGGGGTTTTGAGTAAAGTCTTACACGTTAACAAGATATAAATTTGCCTTTTTTATAACGAAAATTAGTGACGAATAATAAATTCTAGACAAAAGATAGGCATCGTAACTCCAAATACAATGAAATTGAATAAAGTATTCTATAAAGCGTAGTCCCATAGGGTATTCATATAGAAAGCCTCACTTGATTATAATGTTTTTGCTTTTTTGGTTAAGGTTGGGATATAATTTTCTTCCTTTTGTTTTTTTTGTTTTTTGATTTTGAGCTTTAACTTGAACTTTTTTTAATATACAAAAAAAACAGATAGTAGTTTGCTAAGGATCGAACTTAGGTGAGCCGACTTAGGAGTCGCGCTTATTATCTATCAAAATATGCCGAAGGCTAAAATTAACTTTTAATGGCTGCGATATATTAATAGCTACAATCTTTATTTTTGTTTTTTTTTTTTTGTATTTTCTTCAAAGAAATTTTTTTTTCACATTTTTTCTTGACATAAACTGCCTTGTGCATAAGCCTTTAGTGAGTGCGGATAAGTGTGCAAACGAGATTACAGAATCGACTTGTTAAAGCAAAGATAAACGTTACTGAATAGGTGTTGAAGGCAAACACGAGCAAACACTTAAGTGGCAAAATGGTGGGAAAAAGCAAAAAATAATTGAACATCACTTCCTTTATATGTTTGCATTGCCATTTTAAGCGAAGGAGTACTAGGTGAAAGGAAGTACGCACTATATGTAGTGAAGATTTTTTTCCCTTTTTTTGTTTTTGTTTATAAGCACTTCATCTTCGTCGTATATAGAAAGACTTGAAAGATATTTTATAAGGATATCTTATGTGCCAATAATAAACTACTCGAACAAAATGTCAACGCAGCTTAAGGAATATTCGCAGTTATCAAAATTTTTGCCATTCAAGAATTACTTTTTACCTTAATTATCTCCGCTTTTGTATATAAATATCAGGAGACAAAATAATTTATTTCATCTGTTTACTATTAAAAGTATCGCTTCCAAACAATAACAATAAATCGCATGAAATCATGCGAGGTTGATGTGAGACAAATTTGTTTTTCGCATTAGCAAAATTAAAAGTGTGGATCAATACAAACAAATACAGGCTGTTATTTAATAACAAAAAAAATTCTAAAATGTCGTCGCATACATATTTACATATTTATAAAACTATTACATTCATAATCATGCTCGTTCGCTTTTTACAATTTCCCAAAATAATGTTATTTAGTAACTCTGCAAATTCTTTCTAACCACGTTTTGACTGAATGAATATTCTATCTATTCTTGGGAAAGAAGAAAAATGCTCTCAATTTGCACAAAGAAAATATTGCGATAACTAAATGACTTCAACGAACGTAGCATGAAAGTTTATGAAACTAAGAAAATAATAGTGAGAAAAGCAATAACAAATATATGCCGCCCATAAAAGCAAAAAAAAAACAAAAAAACCAATAGTTTAATGTAGTATACTTTCAGGGTATGTCTTAATATTCTTATATGGTTTGATGAAAGATAAAAAAAGTATATGAAGCAAAACTATTCACAACAAAGACGTTTAACATATGGGAAGCGAGAAGCGAAGCCTATGTTAAAAGTTTTTTTTTGGAAAGGGTTGAGGTAACCCAGAGGTATGCTATTGAAACAATTTTGAAAATTGTCGAAAGCAAATAAATTTCTCTAAAGAAGTAGATAAATTATACTTAACTTTTTTATATCTGGCTTTTTCAGATGGAGGAGCCATAGAGCACAGGCACAAAGAGAATCGCTTTGCTTTTGCCTTGACAGGAACTGGTGGAGAAAACTGACGCAATTCAGAGTTTTTTTTTTTTACAGAATAAATAAATTTATTAAAGAAAAACGCAGTTGGAATGCGTATAAGAGCGCCCAACGTAATCCTTAATACGCTTCGTTCACTATGAAATTAATGTGAATCCTTTTTAACTTTCTTTGCGCAGTCAAACACACACCTGGGTATAATTAAACTTGAAATCTTTCTTGGGGAAAAATAACTAACATGATGTTTACTATCCCCACGTCATGATTGCTTACCTGCTATTAACCGCTTGCACCCACACAAGTATGTACCGACCTTGTATAAATGAAAGTAAAAGTGGTTTTTGTGCAAGAAAAATATTTTATTGATAATGGACAGAATAAATGTATAGAAAGAATGCACCTGAACGAGGGGATGATAGTTATTGTTAAATCTTTACTCTTCTCACGTCCATGACCTACAAACTAATAAAGACAGAAGTAGATATTATATGGACATATACATGTATGAAGTAGATGGAAATGGAATAATCTAGAAGGAAAGGTATTTTTCTTTTATTGCATATCCATCAACTGTATGCAGTGATCTGTTATAATAGTTTCTACAAAACTATATGAACATTCAACCATCCGGCCGATTGACAGTTAGCGAAATTTAACTTACTTAAGCATTCGATTTGAATCCAATATTTATACCACAAGGCATTAGAACAACACAAATATAAATCGAAATCACTTCCTTACTAACCTACAAGCTCTAGTGAAAGTCTGAAATTTTCGTGGAAGCAATTGCCAAACCTATGTATAGCTAAAGAATGCAACAACTTCGAAAAAAGTTTGCAAATTTTTATTTTTGCGGTTCCATTTTTTCTACATGTTATAGGCATCCATTTATAATACCTAGAAATATGTATTAGAAGCACAACAAGGCGTTAATAACATTTGATAAACGTAACATATTCAATGAAATAACCCATGTTCGCCTCCTTTGTCTGTCTTTCTGTCCGCCCCTTTGTCTGTCTAACTCAATGTTATCACTTCTCAAAAGGATTACACTCGGATTAAAGAAAATGGAACCAGGAACCGGTAATTTGACTTAAGGTTTGTTAAAAGGCCCAAGGGCATGTGCTTCGCCCAAGCAAGATGCAACTTATAAGCTGTAGAAGAAATTCGTGTAACATAACTATTTAAAAAAAAAAAAAACTATAATCAGACGGTAGGCATCTTGTAAATGTAATTTGCCTACCATCAAGAAGAAGTGCGAGTCCGTGTTTGGCCTTCTCAGATGGCGTTAAAATTTACCTCGTCGCTAAACTCCTATTTATTGGATTAGCTTTGTGCATGCCTGGAAAAGTCAAGAGTGTCCTTTATCACTAATATTCCAAGCCAAGTATTCAAAGAAACCTAATTTTTTTAAAATGGGAAACAAACATGTGTTCGCGCGACGCGTAATGCTGTGTGAACTTCGGAAAGACGTACTGGTTGGGATCGTACGAGAAAGCATTTCAAGGGTGTCTGCTCTTCGTACGATTAAAAAAATTTTAATTTCGAAATTCGAGCTCCTCTAGCTGACGATACTTTGGTAAACTTGGAGCAGGCAATAGAGAAAAGGTGTAAATTGAAAAATTGTTTGCGTTTCACTATTTGAAAGAACTTAGACACGCGTCAAAGCATGCTGAAGTAATGGATGCCGCGTCTGCCGAGTGAACATGCTCAGCAGAATCTCCCTAAATATGTTTATGTGAAATATGTAAATATGTAGTTTCTCTCCCCGTAATAGAGACTCTTTTTGAATCGACTGGTAACAGACGTCGGTAAACTAGATTTTATACAGCAATGTAGAGTGTCAGTGAACTATAACAGAGCCGAGAAATATACGTAGTAAGAACTAGTATTCATTTTCTGAAAATATCGCCATAGGTTTTGTGAACTATTACTTCACGGTACTCCCATGCGACGAAAGAATAGCTGCCAAAAAAAACAGACTGCGAACAGATCGCAAGATTCTTTGAGACTGCTACGAGTAAATCACCAAAACCAAGATTTGGAAGTTTGTTTAAAAAAAAACATCCGGTTTCCGCCAATCGAGTGAAAGCATAATCTTCCACCACGAAAACGCTAAACGTTACGTCGCTCAATAGGCCTTGCAATGGAAAATTATTTTGCATCCCTTCTCGTACCCAGATATTATGCCTTCCCATTATCAACTGCTCCGTATCGAAACCATTCCATAAACTATTCCTTTTTCTTCAAGGATGGGATCAGCAAATTAACAGATCGTTGGAAGAAAGGGTAGAAAGTAGTGTGTGGAGACCACATCCTCATTTACTAATATCGTATTCTTTAAAATTGTAGCTCTCAAAATTCATCGTCAAAACAAGTACGAATCTCTACAATCACTCGACAGAACAAATAATCGATTGAGAATACTTGGAGTGGAGAATACTTTTTGCTTATATTCAAAAACATTTCTCTGCGAATCCATATTTTACATGAATTTCAGGTGACTTGACTTGAAGCGAGTATTTATTTTTGTCCTATTTTTTAATAAAACGAAAACTTTTCTTGCGAGTACAGAACACACACATTTATGCATATACATATTGATATGAATTTCATGTTAAAAAAAAAAAGGAAAAAAAAAAAATAAAAGAAAAGCAAGTTTATGTACTTCACTCGCATATTTCTTCGAAGAGCTAGTGCTCAACATTATATGGCAATCGCTAAATACATATAAATCCTCAGATGAAATGGTTTCTTTTCTCGCATTGCCACGGAACGTGTTGTTCTACTCTCTCAATTGTTTGATTACGTATGCATGCATGTATTGCTTAACCTGATTTGGTTTTTTATGCAAATAGCATTTACATCCATTCATATCCATATGCAACTTGCCAACCGCAAATATTACTGACCTATTGCACCATTGAATTTAGTTATGTGGTCCATGACAGTGTGTTGTTGGTAAGCCATTCTGCTCTGCTGTCAGTGAACAATCGAGAATAAAAACATTTCGTTGAGTGGTTTTGAAAGGTTTTATTCCTTAAATAGAATCTACGTACAGTAGATGGATGATGAATGTTTCTGTTATAATTTGTCATATGGAATGTGTGTGTATGTGTGTGTGTGTGTGTGTGTGTGTGTGTGTGTGTGTGTGTGTGTGTGTGTGTGTGTGTGCGTGTGTGCGTGCACAATGAAAAAGTGTCCTTTTCATTTAAAAATGAGAAACGATGATAGGTATAAATTGCACAGTTTTTAAGCTCTGCCCTTAAAAGTATGCAATTTTTATAAATAAATAAAAACCTGGTTTTTGCAAATTATTTTTCTCGACAATCAGGACAAGAAAAGAATGCAACTCATTGAAGTAGGAATTAATTTAAAGGAACTTAAATAAATAAATATATACAATATTTAAGAAAGTCAGATAAGTCTTCTGAGCAATGTTTGGAATTTAGAATTTCCAGTCTCTGCTGCTCTGCTCAAATCACGATTGTTTGACGCGTTCAATAATGAAAATAAATATTTAAAATTCGAAAACTCTTTTATGAAAATATCCTTCAAATTCTCGAGACCATAGGAAGGAAGAAAAGTCACTGTCATCTTGGGCTTAAAATGCTACCACATTTACATTCACATACTTTGTCTTTCCCTTAAACCAAGTCCTACTCTTGTCTGCAATCTAATATAAAGTAGAAGGAGGATGGGTGCCATTGAAAAGCAATGCCAGTCTGTAATCGCCGTTTTATACACAACATAGTTCCGCTCTTTTCGTTTAGATTCTAGGCTGTGAACCAAGGAAGAAAGAAGTTCTTCCTATTCGAGGGAAGAATAACCAGTCAGCTGGCAACGTCAACTCATTCGACCGACATCTATAAATATCAAGAAGACTGTTTTCTTCTTTTATTTTTGTCCCTCAGTCAACAAAGACGGATGACAGAGCTGACGCCGTAGAGCAACTAGAAAACTATATAACTACGAGATGACGTCTTGAATCTTAATAATTGTGATTTATTTTAATAGAACGGCAGATAGTTAGCAAACAACAAAGTGGCAAACTGGTTATGTTAATTTTGATAAAATTTCACCAGGGCTTTCGAAAGCGGAGAGTGTGGCCATATGCAAGCATAATCCCAATTGTGAAAAACGCGATTTGTACAGTCGATCATGCTTAAGGACAAGTCACAGCTACAGGAATTCTGCGAGGTGTACCTCATGCAGGTCTGCATAGTCTGCCAGTCAACGATCAAAAAGATAGTAATTTTCTAATAGGAAGGCTTGAAAGGTCATAGAATTCCTATACGCTTAACAAAACCACATCCACATCTAATTCCCATATAAAGCATAGCAAGTCCACTCACTCTGTTAACCTTAACAACAGCCTTAACAACAGAGATTGTCTTCTATATTTTACTGAAAATTTACTTAAATAAATATAAGAAATTTTTGTTGAATCTCAGTTCAATCCACTGCACTCTGTCTTACATATGTATGTGAACTAATATTTAATTTAAACTTTAAAGATATTTTATTATTAAAAAGTGAATGGAACTCACATATCATTTAGTTTTCCAATGAAATCTTTTTCGTTTTTTCTCATTATCTTTACATTCAATCTAGCAAATATTTTCATTTGACAAAAAGATACGACAAATATTTTACGAAGAATTAGTAAAAAGAAAAACGAGAGAATCACGTAGTAAATCAATAGATTAAATTATCAGCAAACAATCCTCGTATGCTGGTAGTGAAAAAAAAAAAAAAATCTTTTTAATTTCAAAATTATAATAAATTAGTATTTTGCATAATTCTTTATGTGATTTATTGAACGTTTCCCACGAGTAACGTTTTTAATCCGAATTATATGCGGAAAGTATGATAAATTCAAAAATCTTTTATTGTTCGATGAAAGGAAGCGCACGCCGAATTATTCTAATCCTATTTTCAACATCCGCAAGCGTGCCTCGCAACTTTTGTAAAGTATACAAGTTTTTGATCAGCTTTATGCCATTCTTGAAGCAAATCCGCAATGAGTTTGCGGTAATTAAGCGCTAAAACCTCGATAGACGCAAAGGCAGAAATCAACTTTAATAAAAAAATTCCAAACACATTAAAGGAACAAAAAGCTTTCAAAAATGCGTAATGGAATTGATTTCGATGAGCCAGCTTATGATGTCGGCATTAATAAAGATCTTTATAAGGCATTGGATAGTCAAGCTACTCCCTATCCTTCCGAAAATGGACGAAAAGTATACACATATATATATGCAGATCGGAAAAGCAATAGTGTTGGATCCTAAAGGCAACCTGATCGACCTGATCGATCTTGGTTGCATTGATCAAAACTCGGACAGACCAGCCCCAAAGGTATGGTGAAGCAACATCTCCTCACAATAATGCCCAAGCATGTGTGGCCTCAGTTAAGAATCAGGTGAAGGTGTATGACCATACCCACCGGGTTTGTCCGTCATAGCTTGATCAGAATACTATTTACTCGATGTCGTCACGTTTTGAAATTTTCGCAATTCTCAAGCTATCGAACTGTTATTGAAACCCATCTCTTTTTTTATTAATTAAAGCTTTTGCAATTCTTTTCTGTTTTTTTTTTTTTTTATTAATTAAATTTTAATTATCTTCACTTATTTCAATGAAAACTATGCTCATTCAATTAATTTATTTTAAAAGAAACCTCTTTTATTTATGCTGTTGTATGTTAAACATTAATTGAATAAACTCCTTGTTTTCTTTAATTATCACTTGTTATTGCGATCTGCAAAATTTTATTTAAACATAACGCGACCTCAGCATTAATTGATGTTTTTATTAAGCTTTAAAAAACTGAAAAATTTAAATTATGATTTTCTTCGCATTTTTTTCTTCTTTTTATACCCACCACACTAATGCTGTCTTTTTTTTCTATAATTACATACATTACATACATACCCAAAAAGAAGGAAACTTTAGAGACCCTATAAAGTATATATGTATCCTTGATCAGCGCGAAATTCTGAGTTGATTTAGCCATGTCTGTCCGTCTGTGCGGTGTATATTGTTGGTATTCTCCTGGTCGCAAAAATTAAGATATCGACTTCAAATTTGATGGAAACATTGGAAGTGTCTACATGAAGTGTCATATAAATACTGGTATTGAAACTGGGACAAATTGGTCAGAGCGGAAGCGCACACTCGAACGCAACTTGACTTTTTTTAACAAAAATATTTGGATTTTTGCTCGTTACTCAGTAATTATTATTAAAGTTAGAAGACTGAAATTTTCCCCGTTTACTTTAGGAGGCACTCTGTTCTTTAGGTCCATAAATGGAAAAAAATCGACCATGCCCACACAAAGTGGTAAATAATTAAAGTTTATTTTTTTCACTTTTTTAAGGTTTCATGCTTGTCTTGTTTGCTTTATGAAAAATAAGGAATTTTTAAGCTATTTTGTGCACTTCTGAAAGGCAGATATATTATCGACCTAAAAATGGATTAATTTTAAAATTCGTACGGCAAATTTCGCGTTTAATTTTTTCTTAATAATACCAGCGATATGGGTATCAAATAAAAGAACTTGAAGAGTAGAATGCCGCCGAATACTTGTTTTCTCGTAAAGTGTTGAATGTGTTACGAACTAAGCCCAATAAACTCTAGAATTAACATATTCAGGAGCTAATAATGTAAGCGACAATGGTTCCTATTGAAGCAAGAGTGTAAAGCACGCAACAAGAAAAAGTAGCGATTTTTCGCAACACATCGTTAGACCGCTTTAAAGTCTTCAACAAAGAAATTCTATTCCAATATTTCCTATACATCAGATCTTCTGATTATCATATGATTCGTTCATAAAACTACACGAAAGATTTGTCCGCCGCCATACACCTGTTGTCCGAACAAGCGGAAAAAGTTGTAATAATCGATGAATAATATCTTGAATAACAAATCCATAATATATATATGTTGCGAATTAATAAAAGAAAAACAAAAACTAGTTCAAGTGCTTAATAATAAAGTTCTGAAGTTCTTAATTTTTCAGTTTTCATTCCCATTAGTGTCAAGCATTTATTTGAAAAATAGACGAAATTCCTTTTTTTGACCAATTTTTCCCTTTTGTTTTCCATAAATACATTGAATGCTTGCATCCTTTAAAAAATAAATAATAATTTTACCATTAACGTAACAAAACCGCAATCAATGAAAAAAGAGCCGCTGGTTTAGTATCGAATCATGACGTAATATGAATAGCGTTTGAACACAAAAACAGAAAGAAATCAATGGACCCGCGAAAGTTTTTATTTAATATAACACACACACACTATTTTTTAAATATTTTATATATATATGCATATATATATATATATGTATATATTAGAGATATACAAATATACAAATATCCGCGCCTTTTCAACGAAACATAGAAAAAAATAAATTTTTAGTCTTAAGAAAGGTTTTTGATTAAAGCGAAATTTTCTTTTTTTTATTTATTTAAATTTTAAGGCCGTTCATTATCTGATCTTTATTTGAAATTTATTTTCTCAGATTTTCTTCTTCTATTTTATACAAAATTCACTTTTTCACAAAGTCGTTGCTTAAAGCCGTTTCAGTTAAATCCCGAATTGGCCGAGACCGCACACTCAGCACACTCAGACGTATATGAAATGTGCGAAATGCTAAGCAAGCAAGCATTTAAAAATTTCTTTTTCCTGCGTGCTACAAGCATGCATCACTCACTCACTGCATTAGCATCCACAGACAACATTCATATGAAAAGTTTCGCGAAATGATGAAAAAGGAAAAACAATTGGATGCTGAGTTGCGTCGAAAAGCAATTGCAGCAGAGAGACCTGAGCACTATTCTCTCTGTGCAGATAAGGTTTACAGATTCAGAATCTCTCTCTGTTTCCTTGCTCGTCTCTCTCTCGCTCTCTCTCTCTCACTATCTCAATCTCTTTCGTCTTTGTTATATCTCTCTCTCTCTCTCTCTCTCTCTCTCTCTCTTAGTCTTTTGTCTTTTTCAGATACGTGGATGTTAAATTAATTTAATTTATTGTATCACTAGGTCACTTCCATGCACGCTTCAGCTTTCATTAGTCGCAGATTTAATAGAGAATTTATTGTTTTACTTTCCTTTAAAATTTCTCTGTACAAGCACCCGCACACGCACACGCACACGCACTCGCATGCACACAGACATGAAATTCTTATATAATAATAGTAAGAAAACTTTACTATAATTGTTTTACTTTTCAAGTGAAAATTGTTTGCATACTCTTGTCATTTGTTATTGTTTTGATCTAATTTTTAATTAAAATGATTTATTTGCACTAAAGCTTAAGAAGACCGTCGTTATTATTCACTTATATTTTCTACATGTTTTACTTTCCTGTTTGCTTCATACAAATGCCACTAACACTAGTATCCAAATAATATATAAAAAGAGATGCATTTTTATGCAAAACCAAAGAGTGATCAGTAAATCAAAAAAAAAATGAAAAAATTTGAAGCCTAAAAAACCTTTAAAAGAGTAACTAACGAAAGACTTCAGTTCTTATTATTTATTATTTTCACTTTCTAACGAATTCTAATGAATTTTTAATTAATAGTTGATTAAACAACAAATAAAAAATCTTCAAAAGGAGTAAAAATTATTATAAAGTTTTCATGAAATTCTGTATAAAGCTCATAATGAACGATGACAGGCTTAATGCAAGATATTATTATATCTTTGTGAAGTCATTAGTTGGGATTATATGTGAGCGAAAAATGAATACAACGAAGAATCTCTCAAAGCTCACATTCATATGCAACGTCACAACAAGTGCTGCTTTTATTAAGATGTTTGTCTTAGAAGTGCGTGAAGTTAATGTTTTCTTTTCTATCAAAAATATAATCCGTTGGGTGAATGAAAATAAAACTTTCAAACTCGATTATCTCTATTAATAAATGCATAGTTTGCTCAGGATTTTAAACGCTTCCCATCTCTCACACGTACACACTTGTGTTAAAGGAAGAATCGTCTAGGAAAGGTACTTGTATTCACCTGAGAACGCTTCTTGAATACGTGCCGCATAACACACGTGCGAGAACCGAAATATTTTTAAATTATTTACGCAAATCAGAGCTGCAGAGTAATAAAGCATATTAAGTTTTTGCGAATGTATGCAACAGCCAGAAGGACTTTTTCTTTTATTATACCGATCACTTCTGAATCTGTCCGTCGATCCGTTTTGTTTTCTTGTATTCAACCTATAAGCCACAATATTGAGAAATTTGAAAGAAATTTGATTCACTGACTTATGTTAGCCTAAGGACGAACACTATCGGATCAGACAACAATTTTGACCACTTTCCACTAGGAGGTGGTATAAGGTGTTCAATGGTGAAACGTTGCGGACAACCCACAATGTTGAGATATTTCAACGAAATTAGGTTCACTGACTTATACTGGCCTAAGGATGAACGCTATCGGATCAGACAACATTTTTTATCGCTTTCCTCTGTAGGTGATATAAGGTATCCAATCATGGAACCTGGCCTACAACCCACAATATTGAGATATTTCGAACGAAATTTGGTTCACTGACTTATGTTAGCCTAAGGACGAACGCTATCGGATCAGACAACATTTTTGACCACTTTCCACTAGGAGGTGGTATAAGATGTTCAATGGTGGAACGTTGCGGGCAACCCGCAATGTTGAGATATTTGAACGAAATTTGTTTCACTAACTTATCTTGGCCTAAGGATGATCGCTATCGGATCAGACAACATTTTTTATCGCTTTCCTCTGTAGGTGGTATAAGGGGTTCAATGGTAGAACGTGGCCCTCTACAGTGTTTTTGCTTGTATTCATATAAAATATAATCAAAAATCGAAATAATTTTTCAAGTCGCTTAAGAATCAGAATTTCTTTCTTTATTTTTATTTAATATCCTTTTTCGTTCTTTCATGAAACACGAACAAAGAAACACATATTTTGTATAGAAAAACTTTAAGAAGATTTTAGTAAATTTTTGTTTCGCGTCTTCTTCTTATTGTTATTAATATAACACATCACTTATAAATTGTTCGTAGAATATGTCAAAATTTCATGACACTCCGATCACTTATTTAAAAGCTCCAGTCGTTTTAGTGACACTGTCTTTGCTATTGTGCAACAATGGAAAATTTGAATTTCTTGTTTAGCATCACTTCCGAATATTTTTTTTACANAGTGTTTTTGCTTGTATTCATATAAAATATAATCAAAAATCGAAATAATTTTTCAAGTCGCTTAAGAATCAGAATTTCTTTCTTTATTTTTATTTAATATCCTTTTTCGTTCTTTCATGAAACACGAACAAAGAAACACATATTTTGTATAGAAAAACTTTAAGAAGATTTTAGTAAATTTTTGTTTCGCGTCTTCTTCTTATTGTTATTAATATAACACATCACTTATAAATTGTTCGTAGAATATGTCAAAATTTCATGACACTCCGATCACTTATTTAAAAGCTCCAGTCGTTTTAGTGACACTGTCTTTGCTATTGTGCAACAATGGAAAATTTGAATTTCTTGTGTAGCATCACTTCCGAATATTTTTTTTACAGTCATTCTGTCAAAACGTTTGCAACGCCAACATGCAGGCTTCAGAAAGATTATAAACTACACACATATTCCTGATCAAGATCAAATTCTGAATTGATCTGAGCATATGCGTATGTCTATCTCTCCGTCCATGTAATGGATATCGATTCATCGATTTCATCATTAATATCAAAAACAGTGGAAGGTCTTACATGCAAGTTGGTATTGAGCTTAGACTAAATCAGGTAAGCAACGCAATTGTTGTGCAACTTTAAACTGAGAGCCCCTCTGCTTTCCGCGTTTTCTGTTCGTTACTTCCCGCCTTTATCACCTCCACATACATTTCACAAAAACGGAAAAAATCAGCCCGTCCCACCCAATAGCATGAAGTATGAAAATTTATTTCTTTGGCTCTTTTTTCGTCTTTTTCAGGTAAAAGAGAGAGATTGAGGTGGATGTAGAAGATTCGGTCACTGCCGAATACAATTTCCTTACTTGTTTTTGATCAAAGAAATTATTCCTCACACTCCTGAAATATTAATTAAACGTTATTTTGTGGCTTTTCATGAGAATTCTTTATGGAGGACTATAGGAAATGTTACGGAAGAGTTTCAAAGAATAATCCCATCTGATCTAAATTTTCCGCTATATTGTTTTGCACTGATTTTTCTCAAGCAACTTAAAAGATTGCAAATTTTTCTTATACAAAAATATTTTCAAAATAAAGCATTGTAAGGGGAGCGGTCAGCATATCAAATTCTCAGAAATATTGACATCAGACAGATAGAGGAAGAGACGTGAATCGATGATTCGGAATCGATTGGTATAATTTTATTTTATTTTATTTTAATTCTACCCAGACATGAAACTCGACTAAACAAAAACAGTCGAGTTAGTTCGATTGACTTTTACGTCTATCATTTATTCTCTTTATCGGACTCTCTAAAGTCCATTAAAGACACATCGCTTAGAACACGTGATCTGCCTATGTCGTATTTAAATCAACTTTATCCCTAAAAAGTCATTATGACTCGAAAATGAATTGTTGTGGGTGTGGCTCTGTGCTAATTGTGTACATGCTTTTTTTCTTTTTTTTCCTTTTTTCCTTCTTATTTGTTTTATTATNCAATTATATGGATAGTTCAGTTGCCAAATCGGTTAACTTCATTTTTGGGATTTTATTTTTTTTTAATTTTAATATCAAAGCACTTCATTCCTAGCTCCTAACTGCACATATTCAAAACGAATTTCTCTAATAATAACACCACAATATTAACACTACTAGATGACAAAATTGTTTTGGCCACTGAATAATAAATAATTTTTGTGAGAAGCCAATCCGATTAACTCCATACTGTAGTGTATTTATTTATATCATAATAAAAATCTATTTAACCCGCTGCACTATTTTTCCTCGGCTACGGGAATATCCGGAAGTTGTTCGTTTAATTTCATTATTCCCGTTGGCGCCGACTGTGTTGTTGACGTCGACTGCGCGCCAACATGCGTCAATGTGCGTCAATGTGCGTCAACATGCATCAACATGCGTCAATGTGCGCATATTTAACCCGCTGCACTATTTTTCCTTACCTCTCGGGAACATCTGTAAGTTGTTCGTTTAATTTCATTATTCCCGTTGGCGCCGACTGCGTTGTTGACGTCAACTGCGCGGCAACATGCGTCAACAAATGTGCGCATATTTAACCCGCTGCACTATTTTTCCTCGCCTACGGGGATATCTGGAAGTTGTTCGTTTAATTTCATTACTCCCGTTGGCGCCGACTGTGTTGTTGACGTAGACTGCGCGGCAACGTTCGTCAACGTGCGTCAAGTTGCATCCGCTCTGCCCACGACGACTGCACGTCAACATACGTCATCATGCGTCACTGTACGTTAAAGTGCGTCAAGTTGCGTCCGACGCCGACTCTACGTCAACATGCATCAACATGCGTCAGTGTGCGCATATTTAACCCGCTGCACTATTTTTCCTCTCCTCTCGGGGACATCTGTAAGTTGTTCGTTTAATTTCATTATTCCCGTTAGACGAGAGCTGTTACCGCTCACACGAACTAAGTACGAGAAAGATGAAATATAAATGAATTGCATTCGAACTGCGACAAGTTAAGACACCGTTTCAAATTTCCACTAATCTCGTTACGATCCGTATCACTAGATCGTGGATATTATTTGCAAGAGAAATGCACTTCAGAATTCTTTTAACTCCAAGTTTCTTTATTTACAAGCTATTGTTTAACGGGAGGATTATTTACATTTTACTCTGGCAATACTCTCGACTTCTTAACTTTAGTATTCTTTTTCGACTCAAATGTTCTCGTACGACTCACTCTGCCTTCTGTGCTTATAAACATTTTTACGAGCATGTTACTAACTTCATGGCATCATTTGTAGTCCGTTAGCCTGCTTTTCTGCTAATCGTTTTCCTCGGCCGGCAGCTTTATGATGCGCCGCGCATGTGCATCTGGGTTTTTCACGGTCTGTTTTCTTGCTAATCTTTTTCGTCGGCCGGCAGCTTTATGATGCGCCGCGCATGTGCATCTGGGTTTTTCACGGTCTGTTTTCTTGCTAATCTTTTTCGTCGGCCGGCAGCTTTATGATGCGCCGCGCATGTGCATCTG
>KK502561.1:448461-470588 GCA_000688735.1 Glossina austeni
ATTTTTTAGAAAATCTAGTTAAAAGTTTAAAAAAAATAAATAAATATTTAGTTAAATTTAATTATTAATGAAATTATTGTAAGCGACAGTTTGCGTTGATAATTTGTTGCAGACTTTTTATTAGTACCTGTTACTTTCTTGAGTCACTTACCATATCACCTTTCTTGCGAAAACTGAGTCTTTATCAAAAGTCTAATTTTCATTGATTCATAATAGCGGTTTGACGTAAACATTAGCCTTATCGAATTTGGACCACGTAGGCCAATTTTTTGGATCCCAGCCGATGCGAAAGTTGTAATAAAAAATGAAACTTTATGTAGTACAAGTGGGTAACTTTTAATATATTGTGACGCAGGAGGACTTTGATATGAAGCTTGGCTAAAATTTAGGCGAAGTAGGTCTATATTTTGGATATCATCGCAAACAAGAATTGTCATGAAGGGGCCTATGCGCTAAACAGATATAATTTTTTTTGAATACTTTATGATGAAAAATAGTTCGTACTAAGTGAACAGTAATGGATTTGGATAATATAGATCAAGTTTTTAGACCTTACCGTACGTACATAGGGGCTCTAATCAAGAACAAGTTCATCTATGGCGACAAAGTCTAATTCAAAGTTTATTTAATAAAATCTTCGACAAGTAAATAACAAATAAACAAATAAATGTGTTTGCAGTACGTTAGTTAACGTGCTGAGCATCCTCCTCCTGAGCATATGAGAACAAGATATACACACATTCATAAATATCACGCTTGGCGAAATTTATTTGAAAATACTCGACTATCTTAGCGCTTGTTATTCTGTGTTCGCTTCCACGTAACAGCACTTCATACTGTAATCCGTTAAAAATGAATTCAGAATTGTCGGCTTATTCAGGAACAGATTTTTGGCCGCGGTATATATAATCGCCCAAGTTTTTTCAGATATATGTCGACATGTGTGCTAAAGATCTTTGTGCTCTGTTGAATTCAAATGAATGAAATGTGCATCATGACGCTTCATGAAATAATGAAAGCGGTACGTTAGTCCAAAAGAGCCCATCAAGCTTCCAACTAAGTGGAGAAAAAATAGGCCGAACTTAGTTTATTGTGAGTTGTTTCAATTCAACGAAACTGCGACTGGAATGAGCAACAATTTTTTGTAATAAGATGGAGAAACAACCACAACTTCCGAAAATACAGGGTAATGTAAGCGTGAATTACGCTTACCCCGATTCTGAAAGTCCATCAAGGAAATTTTAACAGTGACTTGCCTACTCATCCGTACCATTAGTTCCTTTGATAAGCGATCGCTTTAGGCGATCATGGATGGCCTCCTCAACCATTTTTTTGCCGTCTTACGATGATACTCAGAAACAAGGGCATCCATGGACCGGTTCAGAAGATCTGTTGCTTTTTCGACACATATTTCATGTTCTACCAGAAAGATGAGACAGCAAGTGACTAACAACGAACAAATGTATTGAAGAAAATATTTCATATAACTATTTTTTTACTAAGCTTCAACTTTACTAAAAAAGTTTTCGTTAGACACGAGCGCTAAATATAAGAACAAAACGAATACTAGAAAAACCAGGTTAGTTGAATGCGAACAGACTTGACGAGCGAACGATTGAGGGACAGAGTCTGATTGGGCAAAAAGAATCAGGATGGATCTCCTGTGAAATTAGATTAAGCTAAAAGATCAATTAAAACAGAGAGAGAGAGAGAGAGAGAGAGAGAGAGAGAGAGAGAGAGAGAGAGAGTTTTACTTATACACATATAGGACCAAATCTGATATCTGATAAAAAAGAAATTTCTATTATAATTACATTTATATATATGTATACAAATATACGCAGGTCTCTGTGGATGAATGACATTTTTTTTTTTTTCAGCACTTGATTCGATCTAAGACGAATTTAACATCTCCCCTATAGGTTTATTATTTAATTATATATTAAGAGTTATTGGAATTTTACCCTTTGTCCTGCCGGTATGAATAAAGTTACATTCTTGATAACATCCTCTTGCTGACCTTCATAGCGTAAAGAGATATTTTCAAAATAAATATCGCCACGATGGGGCCATGAAATTGGTGGATGAATGTCTGCAAATATGCAAAAACAAAAAAAAAAAAAAAAAAAAAAAAAAGAAACGGTAGCATATCAAATGAAATCGAAAGCACATGTTGAAAAACAATAATAAAAATTTTACATTCTGACAATAATATATACATTTTTTTGAAAAATATATGTAAGCGATTGTCAGTAACAGACTACTTGCAAAAAAAAAATAAAAAATAAAAAAAAATAAAAATAAAAATTCAAAAATAGCATAAATATTTTAAAACAAAGAGACAAACTAAACTTGTTTTAAGCCCAATTGTGGATACCCAACACTTCAAGTGACTTCCGACTTCCGACTTCCGACTTCCGACTTCCGACTTCCGATTAATTGGTCTCAGTTCTAGTAAATTCGATAAACTTGAAAAAAAAAAAAGTTGAAGTTAGTCAAGTTTTTCAGGTCTTATTGGCGTGCCTACAAACAGGTGCCTTATTCACAGGCAAGGCTTCAAAGTTCTTTCCCTCTTCTTCGTCTTTGCTAAGTTCAAACAAAATCAGGCAAAGTAGGAAAGGCTGGCTTTAGTCCGCACAAAGACAAAGAGAGGGATAAGATTTATCTTAAATACGAATACGTTACAAACGGAATGAAGAAACCGAGTATATCCTGTCCTGCAAAAGGAGGATATTGTAATACAGTTCTACAAATACACAATTTGCGTCATTGAATGTGAGTCATGATTATGACAGCGATGACATCTGTATTCATGAAACAAATGAATTTAAAAGTAACGGAAAAAAAAGACGAAAAAAATTTATTGAAATTGAATTTGCGGTGAAACGAGTATTAAGGAAGCTTGTAAAGTTATTATTTTTTACTTAAAAGTCATGAAAACACATATACCGAAATTAACGCATGTGGTATGGAGTTCATGTGTTCATTAAAAAAAAAAAAAAAAAAGGGCACGATTTTAAAAAAGAGTATTTTAAAATTACATAATAAACTATTAAATAAGTTGCTTTAAGTGTTACTTTCCACTAAAGTATTGCACTTCGGACATATAAGTCACAAATTTATAGGCTTAGTCCAACTGTACTCAACAACCCAAAAAAAAAAAAAAAAAAGTGTTACTTTCATTTTATATTACGTTTAAAAACATCGAACTACCGCTTAGCCGATCAGGTAAGAGTCGCAAGGAAACAAGTCAGCGTTTGGGGCCAAAAATAACCGAGCAATAGATCATACTTTTAGGGCACACATCCACAAAGGATGTCTGCCGCACTTCTTTCAGGCCATCATTGTGTCACACGTAAAGGCCACACCCCTTTTACAAATAAAAAATCGAAAATAATTTCATATTTTTACGTTGACGTGAAACCCGCTCTCATAGCGGGTAGCGTAGCGCGCAATTAAAATCGTTTCGTCTTATCACTGCCTGTCATTTTAGATATAAATCCAAGCGAAAGGATAAATGCTCTTAGCGACTTAAAAATCACGTACGAATGAAAACAAGTGCCTCTACACACATAGCACTTAATGGCACCTAAAAATTCAATTCCACTTAGCGTTTCCACATTCGTTTATTTAATATTTTTTTTTCTATCTTTTCTCTCTTCTTTATCTCATTCCAACTTTTTATGTATCGCATGCTCTCTATCGCCGCTTACACAAATTCGTCTGCGTTTACCTTGAAAGCCGAACGAACGAACCCCCCCGCCAGTTAGTTAGAAATATACGGATAGACAAAAACGCTACACACACGCACACCCCAGACGCATTGTTTAAGAAGGCGCTCAAATACTTACATTGTTGGCAAATGGACGTCTGTGAAGAATGACACCAAGAACAATGTATTCTGCGTTTTGCATCATTGCATTCCAAAGATGCTGAAGTTTGTAAAGAATTTTTATTATTTCTTTTATTGTTGTTGTGATTGTTATTGCTCTTATTCGTATTGTTGTCATCGAGAGTTGACTGCGTTATGCTGTTTGTTGGTTTTAGTAAAGTTTTTGTGGTGGCTGCAGCAAAAGCAGCAGCAGCAGCAGCAGCAGCAGCGGCAGCAGCATATTGATGCTCTTCTTTATCATCATTAATTGAGTGACATTGCCAGCTATCATCATCAGCTTTTTCAATATCCTTAACATTATTATCACCGGTAACAATAGTAGTAGCAGAGGGAGAAACAGTAGGTTTTGTATTGTCGTCACCATCAACATTGTTCTCAAATGTGTGTAACAATTTATCTTTGTGAACGTTGATTACGCTGTTGTCGCCGCTTGAAGTAGAAGTGGAAGAATACTTTTGATAAACTTTAACCAATTTGACAGTTTTGTTTTTCTCTCGCTTGTCTTCTGTTTTCTTCAACATATTTAATAATTCGTTCTTGACGTTGATATCATTGTTCTTGTTTCCGCTTCTTCTTTCAGAATAATATTCAATACGCTCAACGGAACCTATATAAGTTTCCATATCGGCGAAAAGTTTCACAACCCAGTTCAGATAGATTGGTATCAATAACGAGTAGTTAATAACTAAGCCAACAAGTGACGGAGCTGGTGATATAGTTTTCAGGTCCAATGACACGGGTTCTTGTAGCTGTCGCTGGTCCAGTGATTGTTTCTGATTGCAAGCAATTGTGGCCACCAATAAAGCGGTTAATATGGTCACAAATACAATCACGCCACCGAGACAATCCTGTTTATTGTTGCCGGAGTTACGGACAGAAATGAAAAAGTAAAAAAAGTTAATATTAACAAATTGTTTTTAAGAACTGCTGTCGCTTATCATTTTCCATGCTTTCACAACACAAATTAATTAAAAAAACTTTTTACCCAAAACAAATTTCATCTCAATCATCGTCGCTTTCCTAAAGGAGTAGAAAATGAGTTTTATTCGATTTGAAACGAACTTTCCATTAAAATCACACAACAATGCAAGTTAAGAAAAGAAATTCCTATGCCACACCTACAAGGAAAGCACGTCTCGGAGCCATTTAAAGATCTTTCTTTGCTTCTTTTAAATGAAAAGTACCCCATATATAAATTAATAAAATAACAATGAAATAAAAAAAAAAACTTAAAAAATTAGAAGAATTTTTGAAAAGTATTTTAATTTAATAAAATAATTAAAAATTCATATATATAAGTGTTATATAAATTCAATTCGCACACACACACGAAATACGATTAACAAAGATATTGCATCCCGAAGAAAGTTCATAGCGTTAGTTTTGGTGGGTTCTACAGGGCGTATGAAACCGAACAAGTCGTAGATAATTAAAAAGAGAAAACGTTTTCATCTTCGTTAACGTGAAACAAAATTCTGAAAAAATTTATTTATTTTACACAGTCAGTCAAGACGACAATGGTTTGTGACAAAATTGCTGTGATTTATATGCGATCAGAGAGTTCCGTATGTAAGACATGCCGCGCTACTAGTACACAAAGTTGATGAAACTCTTCAAAAAGTTGAGGAAGACCGCCACGTTTCCTCTTATGACGGATTCAAATAGAAATTCAGTATTTTCGTACCACATGAATTAACAATAAAAAATATAATGGATTGGATTCCCATCTACGAGTCGCTTCTGAAACAAAACGAAATCCACCCAATTTTAAGAAATTCATATCGATCTCATATACAACAATAATATGCCGAAAAAATACAAGTTGCTTCAGCCTGGGCAGCCTGTCGTCTTCATTGTCATCAACTTGCGCGATCAAAGCGCTTAGTTGCTGAAGAAAAAGAAGTCCAGAATTTGTCAATAGGAAATCTGCCGTCTTCCAAGCCAAACAAACAAAGCCAAGCCACAAACGTCTTTATTGACTGCAGAGAACTTTAAAGACTTTAGCTGGTAAATCATATATATATATATACATATATATATCACATCATATATATAAATCAGATATATACATATAGCCCGGGCGTTGCCCATGCGAATACCGCTTATTTTACTTTCTGCGGAACACTCTTAAGCTCACATCTCAAGAGGCCAATAAAAATGACTTCATTCTCCCTAAAACATCAGGAGGTCTAACGCTTTCAATAGAAAAATCGGAAAAGGCTGTCCATCAATATGGCATATGTTTGGTATAATAGAGGAGAACTTTTATCTTTGCCCAATATCAGAGTACATACATCCTTATCTATATATATATATATATATATATATATATATATACATATATATATATGTACACCGCAACTGTGCTCAGATGAGTACATGATGGTTTATTACGCAGTGAATTCTTGTATAGGCGAGGACGAGTTTGGGAATTAATTTCATAACAACTCAGTTCCCTTATAGAGAAGCGCTGGATATATTAAGAGAGGAGGTAAAAATGTGTGTGTAAAGGTGATATAAGTGGGAGCGAAAGAGAGAGTAGATTAATAATCTCCGACTAATATAAAGGATTTTTTCCAAGAAATACAGTCGTGACGAGCAATTTTCATCGCTTAGATCTCACTACGTATGTCACTCCAATGTTTCCAATTAAAAGTATTTGACTCTTATTCAATCATCCTTTTCAATATTTTGAGATGAATTTTTTATACACTGACTTACCAACGATATACCCAACCAGCGGTTACTCGTAGTCATTATCGTAAATGTTATGGTGTTTGCTTCCAATCGCTTAAATAATATTTCCATAAATCTTGACTCCTGATTATAGGCACGTATTGTTGTAACACCCTGTATAGTTTCTGTTAAATGCGATATAATCGGTGAGTGGGTAGCATTTTCGATTCGTTGCAGCTCTCTATGCAAATTGACCGCAAATATATCGAAAAACATAAACGAAACAATAATAAAACACAATCTCCGAGTAGTTACATAACATACATAAATATTTTCAGGTGAATAGACAAAATAGTACAAAAGTTACCAGCAACCAGAACTAATGTCATATAATGCCGATAGCAAGCATGGCTGATGCGGCGGAAGTAGCAAATTAAACCTACGTTTTTGTCTTGATACGTCCAACTAACCAACACACAGAGCACGATATTATGTTAATTGTAAACATAGCTGGCGTGGTCAGTAGTCATGCCTACTGACAATTTTTGTATAGCAATTTTTAAATCAATATCTGCTATGGAATATAATTCATTGTTGTTTACCTATAGTGGCCCCGGCTGTCGGCGGACGAACCCAATTTTTCAATTTCATCAACTAGAAAAATGTATAGATTGTTGGGATATCTAGTGAGTGCTTCAAATGATAAAAACCCTGTCGGACAGACGGACAGACAGAGTGTTGTAACCAAGTCGAGTCAGAAATTTTGCCGACAAAGACTATGTATATAACAATGACCATTCCGATTTGAATGCTCCGAACCTAGGCTATAGGTAAATGTTCTTCGGACAGAAGAACTGACAATTAAAGCGTTCCCAAATATATTACCTTCTCTACGATGCATATTTCTTTATGATAAATAGGAAAGTAACCTGATGTGTCAAAGCAAGTCAGTCCATCTTTATGATGGTCTCACTCACATTTTTTCTTTCTGTTGACCTGTTGCGATAATTTCGAATACAAAATTTTGTACGCGCGTTACGCGTTACGTAGGGGGAAAAAGATTAATTTACGATATAAAAAGCATTGAATCAAAAACCTCCCACACTTGCATGCAGAGTCCATTTTAAACAATTTTTGCATTTATATTAATCTTGCATTTTGCAACCGTGTGAGGAAAGCGAGGATTTGTTTGCAGCCAAGTGCCGCAAATTGCGGTCTTATTTTGATAATATCGACTCAATGTCTTCCTCTTGTTGGATATACACACATGTAATTTTTATGCTCTTCATCATTTATGGAACAGGGGTTATAAGTTCGTGCGGCATCTGTCCGTCCGAGGACCGTCTATTTATCTTTTGTATTCAACGTTCAGATAATAATTTTTTTTAAGATTATTTGTTAAAATTTGGTACATCGGTATGTGTCGGTCCAAGGACGAATGCTCTTACCACCATTATTCATATAACCCCCACTCCCCTCTCCAAAACCCTATTTTAAAAGAGCCCTCTTGGTGCTCTTACCACCATTATTCATATAACCCAGCCCGCCCTCTCCCTCAATCCCATTTTAAAAGAGTCCTAAACTTTTGCAAATTTCTTATAATATTTTTCGACAAACATTTGTGTTAACTACTATTTTGATACACGAAGAGGACACAGAAAACTAGAATTCGATGGCCCTATTTTATGCCCCCAGATCTTGCACGTAAAGGATTCTACAGAAAGTAAGTTTTTTTTTGGTAATAAAGACTGAGTTTAATGATTGACGACATAACGAATATTGATCCAGTAGTCTGACGTATGGCATGGAATGTGGATGCTATTTATTTGCCCTTCGGACTCCCTCCCATATGAAGACGGCAACAACATTTAAGTTTTACTATTTTATGGCGAAAAAGTCATTTGTCAGGTATTTAGCGGTCGGCCTTATCTAGCTATAGCGTGTTTTTTTCATTAAGAGCTTTTTTGCTATCGTATTAAAAAAAAAAAAAAAGTATTAAAACGCAGCACAAATTGATTTTAAATCAGATTATATTACTTACCTCGATGAACACCTATAGAAGCTCTGCACAATGTAATACGACACACATATGGGCAGCGTTAACAATATGAACCAAGGGGTTATGGCAACATTTATTAACACGGCGCACAAACACAGCAAACTAAACTGTAGCAAACGTTGACTTGTTGCAGCAATTTTCTGAAAAGCAGGCAAAAAAAAGGTCAAAAGGAAATCGTAAAAGATAGAAGAAAGAAGAAAGAAGAAAGAAGAGAAAAATATATTAAATGGGCTATAAAATCAAGAAAGTGAAAACTTGCTGTTTATTGAAATTTAATCTCATCTCATTAGAAACAACTGGGAATACTCGAAGACATGGATAAGAGCAGCAATTTGAACGGTTACTTTTTATTAAACATATCACGTTCATCCAAAGGTTCCCGCCTTTATGTCATTCGCAATGTAGGCAGACGGTTGTGGTGCCAAATTAATGGTTGAAAACGAATGTCACGATGATTGCGCCTACGAAAATTTAATGGAAAAGTTCGCGCCTCATTTTTAAAGGTTAACGAAAGCATATGTTTTTGCTTGGCTTGCGGTTCGTTAAAATACACACGATTGGTTAACGTGTGCGTCTTCACGGGTCGTATAAATTGCATTATCTTCCAAATGAAACGTTGCCTGTTCCTTTTGTTGTGCTATATAAAAGCTTTTGAAAAAGTCTGTACCGTTGCATCACGAAATACTCGAAAAGTGTATTGATATCGTGCTGCTATCGTCCTTAACACATTCCATTAATCGATAACGAAATAATGACTTTAAACCAAACAATAAAACTCATTATAGAGCAACTTTCGATATTGAAAGCGACTTTATCTGCGGTTTGGTGCCAAACAATGGGCACAGAAAAACTACTCCATTGAATTTCGCTAACTCGAATAAATGAAAAGGCTTGGGATATAATGATATCGAGGTGGGACGTATTCTCCCATAACGATATTCCTTTAAAGGAAATAAACAACTCCCTCTAGCGTGACAACGCTGGACTATATGTCACTCTATAAACAGTTCTCCAAATATTCCTCATGGCCCGGGGGGCTCTACCTAAACAACTAAAAACTATTTTATGAACTTTTTGGAGGTGAACCACGCCCTTTTTAGGCCAAATGAATGTAAACTCAAAACATTGGGGCACACTCACAGAGCATGACACGGATTATTTCGTTAACTAATGCAAGATTTTTTTCCTAAAAATGTCTTTACTTTAGCTTGATGTCAAATCGTGCCTGAAAGTTAGCACTAAGCGATATGTTGGCCGGATTCCACTATTCTGCGGGGTTAAATTATTATTTAAAAATAATTTTTTATTATTTAAAAATAATAATTTATTTATTATTAAAAATTAATTTAAATAATTATAATTATAAAATTATAATTATTTGCGCCAGATTGTTTGTGGTTGTTGTTGTAAATTTTACTTCATTTTCTTTTCTTGTCTTATTATGAAGGGAAAGGTCACCGTAACAACTTAAAGGTACTTTTTTTTCTACTTTTTAGAGATTCCGGGAAAGGTGTTACAATAGTAATATTCGAGAAGCTTACTGAGGATACATTTAAGTATTAAAAATGAAAATTATATTTGAAAAATATTAATTAAGTGGCTACGTCGGCTCAATTTTCACAAGATTTTCTTTAATTTAAGTGAGCAGCTTTAATAAAAAATACTATGCGGTTTCAGTGCAAATATGATCCTAAAAAAAAAAAAAAAAATTACTTAATCTATAAGTCTATAGCTAAAAAATCACATAAGGAATTTTAAAAATATGGATCGTCGAGTGTTTGAAAAAACGTTATATTTTCGATAAAATATTTCAATTAACTTATCAAAAATGTCATAGGTCTGTAGGTGTTCTAGAGAGAATATTATTTTAAAAAAGCTGTGAAAAAATCCATATTTCAAGAATAACGGGTTGAAAAATTCATTCTCATTGTCTTTACCCGAAAATCTTATGCTCGAAAGAGTCTATTTTAGGGCATGTGGTGAAGACAGAGTCACATACTTTGCTCTTTACGTGCAGAGGGCAAGAATGTGTGTACTCGAATAACTGTATTCATAGTTAATGCCAAAAACTTCATTCCCTACTCTTGATTTCTTGGCAGAAACATTGATTCCTTTCGAATCGCTTTCAGACTCATATCAATTCAAAGATAACCTCGGGGTGAATGCCCTAACATAATTTTTTTTTTTTGGAAATGATTTTCCACGCCATCTATTAGTTTAGTGGAGAAGTTAGAAATCATCAGGCGAGGCATTAGGACGTAACTTAATAGCAGGAACTGTTTTCGGAATTTCAGAAGAATATTCTTCCAGGTAATGAATTTTTTTCCCCAACTTTCTAAAATGTCCAAAATGTCTAGTGGAACTGTAAGGAAAATCTTTGTGAAAAAAATTTAAAGTGGATTCCCCTCCAATACCTTCAGACTTGCTACAGTTTTAGTTTTTTTTATTTAAGGAAAACCCGTTTAACCTGCACATTAAATAAATATTGAATACTTTGCACAATATATTGTCTCAGTAAAAACATTGGCGTGCGCCAATATACGAAACGATGTTTTTGTTCATAAAAATTCTCCTCTTGCCGCTGTCACTCACTCACCTTATCGATAATCTCCATATCATTACTGAAACGATTCAGTATACGACCGAGTGGAGTCACTTGGAAAAAATGCAATGATTTATTCATGATTGCTTGCAAAAGCTTATCGTGGAAATTTCGCCGAGCTTTGCAACCGGCCCACTGGCCGATCGTCGTTGATATTATTGCCATTGCTAGGCATGTGCACGATGCAAGCGCATAAATATAAAAATAATACGTGATATCATAGCGCTCGTCGACATCGGCAACAACATTATCATCAGCAAAATTTGCGTCAGGTTTGTATGCTTTCGCCACTACCTCGCTATCATTATTATATTGTTGTGACCCCGATACGATGGTAGATAATAACAGTGTTGATGGCGTTGCTTTTGCTGTTGCTGTTGCTCTTGCTGTTGCTGTTGAAAAGGTCGTAGCAGTGATGGGAATGATGAGTTTCGTAGAAGCTATGCTCAATTGTTCTATGGAAGATACATTTGCGTACGTTTTCAATGATGTTAATGTTAGGGTTGATGTGTTGTCAGTCCATCGCTGCAGCCAGACGTCCGTGTAAACGCGCAAACTTTGCCAAATTAGCGCAGCAATGAAAAATATGAAAACTTTTGAATAATCTGATGCTCGCAAATACAACAAATATATTTCCGCCGGTATTTGACCATATTTTCGTTCGCAATCATTTACAGTCATTGCGTCGTTTATGTTCTGCCGCTTTGCTGTGCTGGCCGCCGTGCTTTGCGAAGCACTAGATGCATCCGTGCTATCGAGTGTCCATGATGGCTTTGTAATTGTGGTTGTTGTTGTTGTTGTCGCTGTTGTTGTTGTTGTTGGCACTGTTGTTGTTGTTGTTGTTGTTGTTGTTGTGTCCATTTTCGCCATTGCTTTTCGAGTGTTTGCTAATATTTCGGGGTTATCTGTAAAATGCAAACAAACGCACACAACAACATGTTCTTATAAAAACAAAACATTTTACCAAACCTGTGTTTACGCGCACATAGAAAACGTGAAAAAGCTTGAGCTTGAAAGGTTTTTTCCTTTTTTATTTATTTATTTATTTTGTGTACACATAAACCGACTGAAAATTTTCCAACATGTGTGTGCGTTGGCATTGTATGCATACATGCACACACACACACAGTTTTGGATGGGCATAATAAAAATATGGGGCATGTAGTGTATATTATTTTTAAAAAATGTTTATATAAAAATAAATAAAAATCAATTCTTAAAAACCATTGCGCGCATGTTGCTTGTGTGTAGAATACCATTAAAATTTTATTTAATTGTTTGAAACACAACCACACAGCTAGCTAGCTATAAAATGTATATAAAAAAAAAAAAAAAAAAAAAAAAAAAAAGAAAAAAAAAAGTATCATAAAAAGTAAATTCATGGGAATCACATAACCGTGCGTCCCCCCCCTCTCCGAGTAACAAGACTCTCTTGACTCTCAATCCCTAATGAAATTGCAAACGACAATGAAAACTTAGTACACTTGCCCGAATGCACGGCACGGTGAGGTCTATAAAAACGTGTGAATTGTTACACCTTTTTGCTAAACGACAAAAGGAATTTTTTTAATGTCCGGATATATGCCCGGGAAAAGCTTCCTATGTGAAAACATTTTATTACCATTTATTTGAGAAGTAAAACTCAAATCAATTCGAAGGCATTGAATGAACGTATGACGAGTTAATTAAATTTCTTCATTAAAACTGTGCAAATGCCTTTAGCAAGAAAGAGAAAAGATGTAAATCTTAATTTCGATTTCCTTTGAGCGATTGCTGCCAATGAGATATTATTTCTCACTTCCTATGGCAGCAAAGTTTAATTAACTTTGAAATGCTTAACGAATGTTAGCTTTTGGAGAAATTATCTCTGTTTGCGTCTTTAAAAATATAAGAAATTCACATTTTTCCTCTTTTCCTCTTTAATTTTTATTTCTCCTAATACTTTCTTCTTCGCTTTGTCATCTTCTTTTTATACCCACCACTGTAAAATGTTTTTTTCCAAAATATATGTAAGACTCAAAAGGAAGCTTCAGAGACCCTAAAAAGTATATATATTCTTGGTCAACGTGGAATTCTGAGTTGATTTAGCCATGTCCGTCTGTCTGTATGTTGTGTGCTCTCTCCCCGATGCCAAAAATTAAGATATCGAGTTCAAATTTGATAGAAACCTCGGAAGTTTCTGCATATAGGCTGGTATTAAAAATGGGCCAAATCGGTCAAGACAGAAGCGCCCAGGGGAGCGTAAACTGAGCGCAACTTAGTTTCTTTTAACAAAAATTTTTGGATTTTTGCCGATTATTAGGAAATTATTAAAGTTAGAAAGTAGTTTGTTTCACATTTGCTTTACGAGACACTTTACTCTCTAGGTCGTAAAAGGGAAAAAATCGGCCATACCCACACAAACTTACGAGTAATTCAGTTTTAATTTTTTCACTTTTTTGAGGTTTTATGCTTATTTAGCATAAGGCGAACGGGAGAAAATGTTTAAAACTGTGTTGCCCACTCCTCAAATGACGATATATTATCCGCCTAAGAATGGGTTAATTTGAAAGTCTATATACTCGACAATGCGATTAATTTTTCTTCATAATACCAGCGATATGGGTATCAAATAAAAGAGTTTAGAGAGTAGAATGCCAAAAGCATAGTGGTGGCTATGCGAGAGTCCGCCCCCGCCGAATATAACTTTCTTACTTGTTTCTATTCATTTTCTATGTTTATTGACAGTTTAGTTAGTTACCTTGAGAGCCTCCTGCACTTTCAGTGAAAGAATTCGGATCTTGGTTTTTTTGTGCGTTAGTTTCGGATGTCAAATTATTTACTTGTAATGGTGCCATACTCGCAGGATTTAAGGCAGAAGATTCCTCGGAGATGCTCCTATGATTGCGTGAAAAAGAGAAAGAAAATCATAAAATAAAACTTTCAACGCTGAATATGATCAAATAATTATATATATGTGCCGTTCCCCTCATCTTCGAATGTCTGTCGCCAATACCATATGAATATTATATTAGAAGGATTCTATCCATTTTCAATTTGACTTTAGGTCAAAGTTGGCCTTTATGTCAATATTTTAAGAGAGCTTTTAGTCGATCACTTTGTTTTACGGATCTAGTTTCCAGTGAGACACTTGCATCACTTCATTCCTAATTTATTAGCTATCTACTAACAGTTAATGAGTTTTTTAATTCACTCTTACCACCATGGATGTCCATTAACCTATTTCATGGATAGCCTTTACCCATGTTTTTTTATGAATTTTAATTTGCTTTTAAGAAAACGAGAGAAAGCATCGCAAATTCACAAAAAAAAATTTCCCGTAAATTTGTAGAAAAAGTCGGAACGGAAAGTATGCGCCATTGCTTATAGGTTTTCCTCTCTGATTGCCAGGAGACTTTTGCTGCCGGTGACATAAGGACATCAATTTGTTTCGATCGAAAGGCATGAGACACATATGAAAACTTATTAAAGACTTTTCATATAAAATGTACTCGATTTTTGTCACGCATAATGCACGAGCAGTAATCGAGGCCTTTTTTTATGATGATTCCATTTGAATTACTCGCTCACATCCGGATAAAACACAATTAAATTATTTTATCCTTTCTCTGAGCCCACATTGATTACACATTTTGAACGGCATTAGTTTTGAGTGACTTTAAAGTGGTTCTTCGATCTTAATTTTTCTTTTCGTTCTCGATTGTTTTTTTGTCGCTTGCATAAATCCAAGTCTCATCCCCCTTTCGGATGGGTTCCATGACGTTCTAGCAGTCAGAAATCATTGGTTGATTCACGTTTGTAGGTTTACAAAAAACAAGCATATCTCTGCTGCAATTAAAATATTGAGCCCTATGTTGTTGTCAAAAATTTCATGACTTCATGTTAGCCGCGACGATTAAATGAAAAATTCACCTAATTTTTTGCTCACGGCCTTAATAGAAACTTTAGGACTTCAAGCATGGAAAAAATTGTCCACAAACTTCTTGAAAAAGTACTTACAATATCCCACTATCTGCAGAAAGGCGGGGCAAATGGTTACGACGTCTACCGATACTCGTCACTTCTTTATACGATTTCCTCGTAGACATGCGATGCAAGAATTGTTGGAAACCGCCATTACAGTGCGTTGACTTCACCATATCTGCCACTAAATTTGCATCAGTTGCCCTGTTTTCTTCTTCTTCTTCTAATTGCTTAAAAAGAGGCGAAATTTGTTGAGTCGACAAACGTTTTTCAGCATCTTCTTGTTTACTGCTGTAACTATTTCCTAAAACACTTTCTCGCATTTCTTTGGAGGCATTACTAATATCGACACTCCGTCGACAATCTTCGAGTTCACTTCGGCTGTTGGCACGACGCTTAGATCTTAAGACAACATTCTCCGTTTGGCATTCATCAATGGGTAGCGGAATATCGTACATCAAATGACGTGAACCATACACAATCGACAGAGAGCGTTGGACTTTGAATGAGTTTCCGTTTTGGAAACGCGTGAAATCCTGTAAAACAATTTTTTTTTAATTTCACTTCACTTTCCATTTTTTTTGTTATAAACTTTAACTGTCACTGAATTGATTAATTTATATAAAATAAAATTACCATTAATTACTCAAGGGCAGCGAGATCTCAGATCTAGCAATAATTGTGCAAAACAGCTTCTTAATGAGTAATGGTACCTAAAGTATGTTACAAGCGACTTTTAAACTTTAATAAATATCTCGAGTCTATTGACATTACGGTAATATTGAGATTATGAATGATCCTCTGTAGCGTTCAAATGAGGATCGTCCTTAATTTGACTAAATATTCGATCCTCACAGATCGAGTTCTCTGCGGAGAAATTTTTCAAATCTCCTGCTTCTACGATTTCATGTCCAAAATGTAATAAAACACCCAAATGTATGTAAATTTAAGCATAATACGATATAGTGCGTAATAAACTTGGGTTGCCCTAAAACTCTCGAGATGCAACCTCGCTGAAAATTGCTTCAAAAGTCTGTCTTGCTGGAAATGCTTCAAAAATTTCAACATGAAAGCCATTTTCTGGTATTGGAACTGGTCATAAGTCATAGGCGAGAACAAAGTGTGGTTATGGCTTTGCATCAAATTTGATATTTCGAAATAGCAGTCACAATATTGTCAATATGTCAATTTGTTTTATAAAGCGAGCTTTCTATGTCACGCGAACCACTGCCAAAAAACACCTTCTGACTTACGATGCGTCTGTAATATCGCTCAGACTACGGCTGTCAGAGTTTTCTTTAACAGAAAAACGACTGGCAATGACGTCCATTAGTTCCCGCACGAATTACATAAAAATTGTATTTGGCTGTATTTTGGCTGCCTAATGAACTCGCTGATATATCCCTTTCCGAGTACTTGAATGCATTTAATTGAGATGAAAAAGTTGAAATAACTTTTTCCCACTTACGCTCTACTTACGTCGTCATCACTCTCTTCCGACAAGATTTCATGTGATGTCGCGTTCTCTATAATTGATCTTGCATCCACTGAATCATGTTTACATGATGACGCAGGACTTTGTAAGGCAAATTTGGCAACATTTCTGAACAAGTTCCAACGTTCTTTTGCAGTACGTGTCTGCGCACCAAAGGCAGCATCAAGAAGGCTTCAAAATGTAAAATAGAATTTAAAATGCCTTAGGCAAAAAGTGAAAATATTAAATACCCTACACTTCGCTTATTACAATTATTCATAACGTCTTCTATTTTTTCTTATAATGACTTTTAAAACAAGGCTTTATATGAAAAGTGGTTGAAAATGCTTGGTTTCAATCCGAAATTTCATCAAAATATCTCACAAACTGGGATCGGCAGGTTTGAAAATAAATACTCATAGAAAGACATCAGACGGACAGACGGACAGACGGACAGATGGACAGATGGACAGATGGGCAGATGGACAGATGGGCAGATGGACAGAATGACAGAAAAACTTATATTGATCGGTATAATATAAAGAATGTATGCATTTTAAGCCCTTCTGAATGTTGTACACATCCCAACAAGCTTATGCCACAAAGGGTGTAGGGTATGAAAACTAAGATTTTCAATAAATATGAAAAAAACCTTGCGGTCACACTTACTTGTTAAAAAAAAAAGAAAAGGCAAACAGAATTAATAACTATAGTTACGTTAATTCGAAAAGTGTAAACAACATTTGTCGACAAACACATAAGTAAAACTTTCCTCTTTCCCCACTTAATTTTCTAAATTCTAAAAATCACAATGAAAACGTATTCGCCTCTCTTTTACTGAACTTCATTACACCACAAACCCAATCAAGAACTCACTTGTTCTCCTGTTGTTGCCGTTTCTCTTCTTCTTCAATGGATTTAGCAATTATTGAATTCCATTCAGCAATTATGTGTGGATGAGTAACTTCGATATCCTCATAACTGCCGGAAGCTTGTAGGCAACCATCATTCAGTACAATTAACTGACAATATTATGAAAAAAAAAAGAAGAAAAAAAATGAAAAAGAGGAAGAGGAAGGAAAATAGTAAAATGAAAAAAAAAGCTTCATTTACATAGAATGATAAAAATAAAAAAATAAAAAAAAAACAAGTGTTATGATAAAATATATTAACTAACATAAGGAAATATCATCGAATAAAAAAATTGCTATAAATTAATTTTATTTCAAAAAAAAATATGAAAAAATAATCGAATATTCAATAAGAAAAAAAAAGTTATGTACGCCTTAAGGCGCCTAATCAAAGCGTGCTTCTTAAGTTCAAAATCGCTGTCGCGTGTACAGAATTTATAGCATATGCTTGAAGTAAGTGGAAATAAATATTAGGGGGACCCATAAGTAATCAATTCTTTTGCATTCACAGACAAAATGTTTTTTTTGAAATGAAATTTTTATTTTTTAATCGTTTGCGATGACTTGTTGCCATCGTTCCTGCAAAAGTTGGAACCTCCCTCTTGAAAAGGTGGGATGGGCGTGACTTAAAATATAACTCAAGCTACGTTTGGACATCGGATAAGAAATTAAAATTTTTATTTCGTAACGAATGCTCCAGTGATCTGAACAGATGGTAGTCCGTCGGTGCTAGGTCTGATGAGTAAGGAGAGTGCGGTAGAAATTCCCTGCCTAAGTGCTTCATTTTCTCTTGAGTAATCTTCGCTGCATGGCCTTTATTTATTGGCCTCAGACAACAAGTGTGGAATCCATTTACCTTGTCTATGTACCTTGCGAATTTCTTTTAAATGCCTTTGTACGGTGAACCAGGTAGACCCAAGGCTTCTTGATAGTTCCTGTATAGTAAACCTGGGATCGCAATCTACTAGAGATTTTAAGGCGTCGTTACAATTGGAAAAAAAAACAATTGATTAGTTATGGGTCCCCCTGATATATAGATAAACACATGATTAAATAATAAAAGAAAAAATATTTAACGGAGTTTGCTTAAGCGTCCCAATGGGATGATAAATTTAGCATACCCTCACAGTTAAAATATCAAATACAAAAATACCTATAAATTTTCATTAGTTTGATTAATAACAGGAAAATGCTGACATTTCAATAATTGAACAAATAAAAGAAAGAACAAGCACGGAAGCATTTATTTCGTAGGTATCAAGAGACCGAAGTTGTTATTATAAAATATTAATTCTTCATCATACTCTTCTTAGCTCTTGTGTGTGTGTGTGTGTGTGTGTGCTCTTGTATTCGCCCTTTTCCGCCAGTATATACTTACATAGTCGGCGTGATGCACAAGCTGCAGTTGTTGTGTCACTAAAATGACAGTACGATTGGCTTTTGATAGCATTTTTTTAATACTTTGTTCAAAAACATGAAGTGCCACCTTATCGTCCAATGATGCGAACGGGTCATCCTTATGCGAAAAAGGAAAAAAGATGTTTATTGACAGGTATATAACTAACTGCTTTCATCATTCTCGTAAGTGTCGAAAGCAAATGTTGTTTTGCAAAATATTTGCGAAAAAATGTAATGAAAAATTTGTGTAAAAGAAAATTTAAATAACATTTTCTTACCATTATCACTACATTGGCCGACGAGTACAATGCTCGTGCAATGGCAATCCGTTGCCTTTGACCGCCTGATAAATTAACACCTCTTTCACCAATCATCGTTAGATCAGCGCAGGGCATCAGTGCTATATCGAGCTTTAAATCGCATGCTTCTAAAACACAATCGTAACGTTTTGGCCGAAACTCTTCACCAAATAATATATTCTCCCGTATACTAGCGTTCCGAAGCCAAGCTTGCTGAGGAACAAAAGCCAGCGTTGAGCTTCTAAAAGTTCAAAGATTATGTGTTTTATTTAAAAGGTAAGGTTTTTAAGTTTTACTTAAGCTGGGACACTACTGTGACAGTCTAAAGTAAGTGCTTTTTTAACAACTTTTTTTAAAATGGAAGGAAAAGTATTGGAAGAATAATAGTATCCGAAGACTTTATTAAATGTAGGTTTAGATATTACACAAAAAAAGTACCTTTGGAAAGATGTAAAAAATGGCGATCAGCGGAACTATTCTCGTGAGGCATGGTCAAAAGCCTTAAAAGGGACCAAGGTAACTGATTTGATAGAATATGTTGGCCCATAGTCTAAAAGGTTCAAAGTGTCTACCTGCCACATAAAAACACGAGTAAGAAAGTATTACGTTCGGTGGGCGCCGAACCTCGCATGGCCATCATTCTGCTTTTCGCATTCTACTCCTCAAACTCTTTTATTTGATACCCATATCGCTGGTATTATTAAGAAAAAATTAACCACGGTGTCGACCATATTCATTTTCAAGTTAACCCATTTCTAGGCCGATAATATATCTTCATTTCAGGAGTGTACCACACAGTTTTAAACGTTTTGCTTTGTTTGCTTTATGCTAAATAAGCATAAAACCTCAAAAAAGTGAAAAAAAATAAAACTGAATTACTCGTAATTTTGTGTGGGCATGGTCGATTGCTTCCATTTTTGGACCTACAGACTAGAGGGTCTCGCAAAATAAATGTGGAAAATTTGAGCTTTCTAACTTTAATAATTTTTGAGTAATGAGCAAAAACGGGAAATTTTTGTTAAAAGAAACTGACTTGCGTTCAGTTTATGCTCCATTGCGCCCTTTAGCTGAGAGCAATTGGACCCATTTTCAATACCAGCCAGCGTGCAAAAGCTTCAAATGTTTCCATCAAATTTAAAGTCGATATCTTCATTCTTGCGACCAAGAGAGTGCCAAGAAAGCACATCACACAGACGGACAGACATGGCTAAATCAACTCAGAATTTCAAGCTGATCAAGAATATATATTCCTTATAGGGTCTCTGAAGCTTCCTCTATTTTGGGTTTTACATAAATTATGGAAAAAAAACAAAGTGAGCATATCCCCACCCTGCAGTGGTGGGTATAAAAATTGTGAAAAATGTCCAGTAGTTTTGCCCCTGAAAAGCGAATAAATGGTCAGCGAATAATTTCTTTGAAAGTGAAATGAAACAACAATCAATGATTATGTACCATTTGCAAGTAGGTTCTGTACCGGTTGTGGGTGTGGTTCTGTGCTAATTGTGTACATGCTTTTTTTTCTTTTTCTTTTTTTTCTTTTTTTCCTTTTATTTGTTTTATTGTACTTATACTAAGTTTTTTTTTTAATAATAATTAATTTAAGATTTACTTTAAGAGTCATTGGAACTCGACTGCTGTTTGTTTTAGTTGAGTTCTGTATAAGTGGAATAAATAAATAAATAAATAAATGCCCATCTCTTTATCATCAGATCACATCACGTGACAATTTGCACAAATGTTGTGCAGTTTCATACTTTAGTGTAACAACGCAATTAATTTTCCTCTTTTTTTAATCATAACTGTTTAGTAGACATTAATCAAGCTTCAGTAACGAGACCTGTTGGTCGGTTCTATAGAGGGGCGATTTGTGTTTGTGTTGCGTTAAGTTTGTTCAAGTCGCTGGCATCCGCTAACAGAAAAATGAAGACAATTTGCTTATAAATCACATATTGCATGAATGCTGTACGATATAAATTAAGATCAGGCGAAAAATCCTACGCAAGCAAAGCTCAAGGATAGCTCGACAACCAACTGGTGTACAGTATGCGATCACTTAGAAAACAAAGCAATCCGAGACGAAACAGTACGGAGTGTACAAAAGAACACAACAGTATACGAGATTTCCCTTAAAAGCGTTGCTGACCTGACCGGAAGCATCTCTGGCAGAACTGCCAAATAAAATGCTTTATATATAGTACGTATCTGCTTAACATGAATACGTCGTTTAACTACAGTTCGCTTATCTACTTATCTCTCATCTCTAAATATGCTTCAGATCCTTTCATTAAATATTCCTTTAAATAATTTTGTTATTGGAATATTGGTCGGAAGAAAAAGCAATCTTAGAGAAGAGTCTTCATAAATTACACGCATCCATATAAAAAAGATACATTCCGTCCGCACCCAAAGCCATAAAATAGAAATTACAACTTAATGCCATAAATTCAATTTAAACGCAATAAATGTAATTTTTTTTTTTTTCATTACAAAAGAATGCCACCAAACAAGTAGTCGCGAGTGCCTCTAAATGTTTTCATGTTTTGCAATAGTATGCGAAAGTCCATATATTAATTTTATCTCTTCGTTTGTCCACGAAGTGTAAATATTATTGAAACGTTCCTTTATTTATCGACAAATTGTTATATTATTCCTGTTCGAGTGGAGAGAATTTTTTATTTTACAATTTTCCTGAACCTGAGGTCAGTGTTAGCGAATCGAAGATATCTTTAAATATTTTTAAAGAAATATTCAATAGATTCAAATAAGTGAAGATAAGCATTATATTAGGTTGGGGAAAAAGAAATCCATTATTTTTATATGAACTTCAGGACTTTATTTAACATGCTTCGGATT
>KK502561.1:483842-495564 GCA_000688735.1 Glossina austeni
ATTCGAATTTATTAAAATATTCGAATTTATTAAAATATTCGAATTTATTAAAATATTCGAATTTATTAAAATATTCGCGGGAAGTACGCATTTTTGCTGATTGAGGCAACATTTCTTTTTTTTTTTTTTTCTTTTGCTTCTTCAAATCAACAAAATATCCTTTTCTTCGTTTCTGATTCGTTGCAAAGCATCATTCATTCAATTTATTCAATTTTTTGTTTTGTTAGCACACTTTTGAAAAGTTCCAAAAAAATTTTTAAATTTTCTCTGTTTCCCACTACATTGTAATCAAAGCTCTTTCTTCTCTGCGGCCCTGTCGTAGTTGCACGAACTACTCTCAAAAATTGATTACTTTAACCTCATTAAAATTCGAACTCAATATACTCGAAAAACATGTGAACATGTGAACAAATGACATCTAAACATGCATACGACTTACCATCATCAGCCTTAACCTTACTTACTTACTATTATCGGTACCTTTGCTTCCTATAGTGCAATCATCAGTTTTGTCTGTTGCTTGTGTTGCTGCATCGTTCATTTTCAGCAGCTTATTGTCTTTCGATAATTTACTCCTGACATTTTCATGGTTGCATTTAAGGCCATTTCGACCGGATGCTGTTTCTCTCGTTATGGATGCTGCCCTAGCTTGAGTTGTTGAAGTGTTCGCCTTATTGATGCATTCAGAATTTAATAGTAACGTTTTACGGTATATTAAGCCTTGTAGCGATGTCTTAATGTACAAACCGGTCATGTTCAGTATATGGGTAGATGCTTGCGATAACGCACCCTGAGCTAAAGCAGCGAGTAAGACAATCCATGCAATTGCCCAACCATTCGTCAGCAAATCTAGCCATGTAGCGTGCACAAATTTTATTTCACTAGCCATAGCAACCGGTCGACTGTTGTTACTGTTCTTGTCGTTATCCGAATTATAATGAACGCCGTTCAACATTTGATTATATATTTGAGTAAAGTTGCTGTTACTTGCTTTAACACCATCCATGCTATCCATGTTGTTGCTTATTGTTCCTGCATTAAAATACAAATTTAACATGCGTTCAATAGTTGAATTTGTACCGATTATATGATTACTATCTTTATTTGTACTAGCATTGAACCGTTCTCTAGCATTATTTAAAGCAAATAATGATTTCTTGGCAGTAATTGATACCTTACCCGGGCCACTGTTAGTGCTGCTATTCATTTCTCTTTGCAAAGCATTGAGATGCGAGTCATACATGATCTCAATATATTGGACAATTTGTTGTATTGCCAAGGGACCAATTATCGAAAATAAATCTCCAAAAAGCTTGAGTAGTCCGCCTAGCACGAATGTACGCCAACTGCTCTTTAAATAACACGACCACAATGAAGGCGTCTTATCGTCATTTTTCTTTGAAACAAGAGACCGGAAAAATAGAAGAAATTTTCATTTTGATTACGTGAGATATAAAATACTAAGCGTAGAGCTTCCTTCTTAGGTTAGCAAGCTTCACACCATCCATGTAGCTTCACTTCCTTTCGCGTTTTTGTTTTTTTCTTTTTTTTTGAATCTCAAAGTCACGAAAACAGAGGTAAAGCTTTTGATACAATATTTTTTGTTGCATAACTAATTAAGAAAAAAGTATTTTCTTTATATTTTAGACCCATTCTGGTCGATAGCCTTTGCAAATTTTCTTGGTGAAGCAGTCATACTGTAACTACAGGATTTTCTGGGCCAAAAACAAAATTAAGTCATTTTTGTACATGACTTCTGTATTGGGCTTCAACCTGTTAAGAAGACTGTGCAGAGCGAAGCAAATGATAGCCGCATCGGCAAGGCCGGATGACTTTTGTATTGGGCTTCAAACCGTTAAGAGGACTGTGCAGAGTGAAACAAATGGTAGCCGCACGGTCAAGGTCAGAGCTGCTTGGTGGGTGCATGAAAACTCCCAATCGAGTTTTCTGCGTATTTCTTCCGCTCAAACCTGTCAAGGTGAACCTGGGCAGGTGAGGCAATATCAAAAACCTGCGTAGGCGTAGGCAATATCATGAAGAAGGCAGCGCTTCTTTTACTGATCAACTTTAGGTGCCTTGCCTTAATTGCGCGTTTCAAGCGCATTAGCTATTGACAACATATCCGAACAAGCTTTCATACATGATTCATTTTCTTCTCCCATTAAATTTGCGCCAAATTGCTTTCGTTTCAGTAGCAAGTCGCGGATGAAACTTCGGTCTAATTTACACTTTAACGGCTATTAATTCATAAGGTGCCCAACAAGTGATCCGAAACAAATTTTTGGTCAATGATTAGTTCCGCAGTCATATCATAAAATGAAATGAAAGGTAACTTCGTGCGGGGAGTGCAATACTTTCTTTAACATTGGAATTCCCAGAACAGAAAAGTGGAACCGATGCTTCTTCATAAACCTGCGAAGCATTACCGTCTGATTTGAAGCGGTTTTGTAAAATAAACGAACAGTTGCAGAACTTTATCCAATTTTCAAAACCTAACTACTTTCGACTGAGTAAAGATATACCGTAAGGTTATTCTTTGAATTGTTTACTTCTATGACACCTTTAACTACGCTACACTTTATAGGGTTAGTAATAGCAACATTATGCGACTGCAAAGTCGTCTGTGCAGAACCTGCTCCACACTTTTTCGTCGAAGCGATGTGTACTACTTAACTAGATGAACTATCGACGAAAATATCCGGCAATGTTTGCTGCATACAATGGGAAGGACAGTATATTCCTTCCTTCGTCCTTCCGGGACAAATGTTTCAAAAATTATCATTTAAACCATGATTTTCTAAAATAAGTTTTTTTTTTTTTTATAGAAAGTCATACTCTTTGTATAATTAATTATCCCTACAATTTCAGTCAACAAGAATGCACCCTTTTTTTTTATTTAAGACACAGCATACAAGTATAACCTACAGTGCATATAATCTGCACAGTGTGTAAAGTGTGTTAATCTGTGACGTTACTTGGCAGGAGTTGACAAGTTTTGGAAAAAAAAAACACTTTCGAATATTCGTAAGCGTGAAGAAAATAAAATTTCCATATAATTTTCATTTGAAAGCTTTACTGGTACCCAAAGAAGGCAGTGTTATGCGTTAGAGAGCTCGATTTAAATCGTACGCGCTTTAATATCGTTTTAGATCCATTGTAAATTTTACTTACCACCTTTGCGGTTTTATACGTTAACAAAAAAAGATCATAATGTGCACGAGCACTGTCCTCTACTCGCATTTGTCCCAAGTGCTCCAGCTCTAAAGGCTTCTTAGAACCCCGCCATAGTAACGGCATTAGCCACCAAAAGAAAGCTTTTGAATAAAATGTCGCTAAAGTGTGTTTATAGCCGATGCTCTCGTAGTCTTCGAAATAATCGGAACGATAGCGCTGAAAATAAAATCAAATCAAAACAAAATTTGCTTTTATTTCATATGTTCAATTAAAAAATATTTAATTAAAAAAAAAAAACCCTACACTATAAGGTGAATATATTCCAAGTCATGTCTCTCTGTCTATAAGTCTGTGTGGTGGGTATTTTTTATCCTCTCCTGGTCGAAAGAAAGGATCATTTCGACTTAAAACTTGGTAGAAACACTGGAAGTTACTTCACGCAAGTTGGTATTGAAAATAGGGCGAATTGGTCAGAATACAAGCCAGCAGTGAAGCATAAACCGAACGCAATTATTCCGCGGAATGATTTTTTTTTAATAATACCAACGTTATGGGTATCAAATAAAAGGACTTGGAGAATAGAATGCGACAAGCAAAACGTTAATTTTATATTAATTGTGGTGAACGGCACGACATGACGGATAAATTTTTTGTTAGAAATGCCATCCATGTGGATCTCAATTATAAGGTCTTGGAGAGTAGAATGCGAAAAGCTAATGTGTGTAAATTCCAAATTAATTACGGTGGACGTCAGGACGTGATAGTCTAAATATTCTTCACTATACCCTTTAGTGAGGTAAAAGGAGGATAATAAATTTTATCCCATTCACTTTTTTAACTTTCTTACTTGTTCTATAATTCAAACCTGTCAGCCGATGTCTACAGGCGAAAACAAATAAGCGTTATACTGGTAAGGTCTAAAATTGGTTAAGTACTGAAAAGTTGAGTTAAAGAAAAAGTTCCTGACTTCTTGTCTAAAACATAACTAAAGAGTCGCGTAACTTTTCCAAGGCAAAAATAGGCCGTTGACCATCACCGCTCTGGAAATTTCATTCTTACAAAAACGACCCCCTCTGTCGCTAGGATTCTTCAAAAACATTGACTTATATCGGCACATTTCTGTTTACAGCATCGCATGGGATCCAAGCATTGCTAACAACGTCAGTTTTGAAACATTTGCAGAAGACTGAATACCAAAAAGACTCCTGATACTATGTGAATCGATAGCGAAAAGTGTAATCGACCGAATATTCATCTGCGCTACCGAAGCAAAACAAAATTTAAAAAAATTAATACCGGACGATAAAAAGTTGATTGTATACAACAATAGTGTGCGAAGAACTCATGATCCAAAGATGGATGAAGTTTGACCAACAATTGCAAAGCACGGGCTCAGTTCACTTGAGGCGATACTTGGAATTAGAAAAGCATCGCATACAATGAGCTGTTTCAACCTCGCCTAACAACTAAACAACTAATGCGATTAAAGAGCGCAATTGAGGCAAAGCGTGCAGAATTTACTAACAAGAAGGGAGCCGTCTTTTATTACATGAATACCAGACCATCGTAACTTTAATGGGGCACAAAATTGTACGAAATTCTGATGAATCTAATGTGTAGGCCGGCCTTGGACCGTCCTTTTGCCTCTTCTTTCACTGTCCACTAAACCTGATTGTAAAAGAGAGAAGAATAAAAATTACTGGGGACAGTCGTCTCGAAATTTCAGAAATTGTCGAGCAGTTACATAATAATATTTACCACAAAAGTGGGAAAACGTTATTAATCGAAGGAACACTTTTTTGATTTAAAAAAATTTAATTTTTAAAATATAGAAAAACAAAAAAAAATCCCTACAGACTTTGATTTACTAGATATGATATTGTCAGACTTACTTGGCATTAGGAATCTATTGGATGCTTACTTAATATAATTGAGTTTCCAAACTCTTATTCATAGCTAATGTAAATTTGAAAATCATTTTTTTTTTGTTTCCCAACACTTTCACTTGCTTACCTTCGACTGTATTACGTGAAGCGTATTGATTTCATAATACCCAAGAGAATGCAAGTGAGAATTCATTTCAAAACAAAATAAGATGGAAACTTGTAACGCTACCTGGAGACAAATACGCGCTTACGACTTGTAAAAAAAAAACTTTGAAATTTTAATACTTTGTTTATAATTAACGGAGTGTTTATGTGCATTTCTTGTTTTAGTTGCCGCTACAATTTCCATCCTGAAATTCGTCATTGCGATTGTAAAATTCGCATCAAATATTTATCTTATAAAGTGTTCGTATTACGTGCACGACTACATCAGAAAATTGTATAGCAAGGACCACTTTGGCTAATTCCCTAATGTCCTCTTGCAAGCAAACCGCCTCATTCACGAGAAAAGAACTAAAACTGAAACTAAAAACGGTATAATTATGTATACGTGTTATGAGAAGAATAACACAAGCAACAAACAACAAAAACATATAAATTTCACTGCCAACGTAGCGGAAAAAACTCAATAGCTAAGTATTTTTCCGCTGCTTAACTTAAATGTAAAGCTCATTCGGACTCATTTATTATTCCAAGTACTCAAGTTAATGCAAAGCGGGAAATTTTTAAAATTTCATACAAATGCATCGCTCTATAGTATAGTTTTACCTAGACTTTGCATTTTTCCGCGACTGCAATTTGCTTTTGATAATAGAGAAAGAGCGGCCCGTAGCCAAGAGTTAATAGAGGCTCTCTGCAAGACAGAAATTAAAATTTCATAAAAAAAAAAGCTGGCAAAAAAAAAATGTTTATATTTTTTTTCTTCATTATTTTCGTTTACTGGAAATCACCGAAAAATACATCAGCACAGCATTCATAATAAAGAAATAAGAAGAAGAAATTCATTGAAAAGCTTATGCAAGTTGCAGTCAAACTACGTTCGCACGCTATTAAATAATCGTATTTAAGAAAAAACAATAATCTAAACAACTAAACTAAAAAGCGACATTATCCTGAAGGCGCATTTCGAATCTCGAGTCCCGAACATCCATCAGCTCAAAGAGAAAGAACAACGACATAAAATATTGCATACATACAAGTCGTATGCGTTAACTGTCATTTGTTAATAGCATGCGATAAATGTAAGCAATTAAAGCAAACATTTTAAAGTTTGTAGTATACTTTTAGGATTATTTCAGTTTCTCTCGTCTCACGACAATACTTGCAAGTTTCGACTTCCATGGCCGTTTTAAGAAATGCTCTAGAGTTGTTCGCAAGATATTAATTAGCATAACCTACACTTGTAGAATTTCCTGTAAAATTAATATCAAATGATTGGTCCACTCACAAGCTAAATGGCATGCATGCCCATAATATTCTTCCCAAAGTCAATCAAGATTTTATGTTTATTTCATTATTAATGTGTTTTCTTTTTATGCAAAAACAAAACCGGAAGTTAACTCTTTTTTTGGAATTTTTTAATTTTTTTTACCTGCAAATTTACTCTTAACTGCAGTAGTGCTGTTCGCAGATGTATTCGGCTTGTTCTTCTCAAGTGTTTATATATTAATTGAGGTTAAGCAGTACTTTGGCGGTTTATCGTAAAGCAGTAGAAAGGAAACTAAAAATATTCGCTTAATACCTACCTATACATGAAAAACGTGGCAAAGGTATAATACGCAAAAAAAGGCATACACATGCACACACACTTACACACTTACACACACACACAATTGCTACTGCATATCCATATGTCAAGATAATAGCGTTGTTCTCACGTTATAATTTGCTATTCATCGACAGCACTTTAATAACACAACACAACGGTATACCAAAATATGGCGAAACGAAAAGCACACACAGTTACATGCATAAATAATAAAGCAAATCCCAGTCCTCGAGCAAATCGCATTCTTCTGTTTTATCATTTTTCCTTTATTTCTGCTTGAGTATCTATATCTCATCCATATCTTGTATCACAAATAAATCTCTGTTGCGCGTAGTTGTTAAAGGGAGATGGAGACAAAAGGATTTCACTTGAATCGTAATTGTCGTTGTTTATTTATGGAAGCGATTTTGTTTTCGAAGCTGCTTTTCTTACACTGTTACATAAACCAAACTCACACACACACACACACACACACACACACACACACACACAACAGAGTATGCGAAGTATTTCATAATAAGCCAAACGAATAAAGTGCCACATGTTCCTGGAAATATCAACAAAATAAGAATGAACGAAAAATTTTAAAAAATTGAAGGAAGACAAACGTTCGCTTTTGAGTTTTCATCACCTACGGTAGTGAATATTACTTTCGATTCGGGATTTCTGTTCATCGGAAGGTAAAATACTTAAGAAATTTAACAATTTCTTTACGTAACTCAAGTAAGTATTGATATGAAGATTTCGATTCCAAGTTTCTATTCCAAGTTTCTAAGTTGTAGGTGGGGATTTCCCACTTTCCGCTGGATATTTTTTAATTTTTAACATGAGCAGTCATCCAGGGCAGGACATCTTCAATTCATATAACATGATAACGGCCAAAAAGAAGAGACGGAAGGAAAAGAGGTGGGACTTGGCCACAGGCATAACCTAGTGAGCGTGTGCCCAATCGACAAGTACTACGCCTTCGCCGACTCAGCACTCGCCGTATCATCATATAAAAAATTCCTAGATGCCCTTTTATTTGTAACACATAAGAAATGACATAAGCCTGGAAATTGATTTAGCCATGCTTTACAGTCCGTCCGTGCCTACGTTTGTTTAACTAGCGTGTACGGGTAGACTGATTATACATCAATTGTGATAAAAGGGCATTATGTTTGTGCTGTGGCCAGAGCAGATTGGGAGAAGAATAATTTCCATTGAGAATAATTCTCCGAATCAATCTAGGCCTGTCTATCCATCCGACAGTCTAAAATTTACTTTCAAACCCTATTGAAAATGAATTACATGGAATAATTTTAACGGCCACCACCTGTAAAACATCGTATTTTAAAAAAGCAATTTTATGAGTGAAAAGAAACCTCTTTTCCATGGTAAGCTCTAATGTTTTACAATTTGATGACAAAAATTGATACACATTCAGAATAGTGACAATGATTCGCAAACAGCTTGATGCTGAAAGGGGATGAAATCACTCACAGGATACTCTGAACTGGAAACACCCCTGATTTTGCTACTCATTAACTGCAGCAAACGTAACGATAAAAATTTTTGCATGGTGTGCGTGCAAGAATGGAAAAAATAAGAAGAAGAAAATCAAGATTTTATTTTTTTTCTTTTTGCATCTCTTTTAAGAAGAAAGACGGTGTAAACGTCTCGGCCATAGTCAAATATAATTTTCTTGCGTCTTCTTCCTATTGATTTTCTGGCATTTGTCTTTTTCAACAGTATTTATGATAATCAAAAGAAACGATTATTTTCTGATTTCTTACTTTTCAAAGCTTCCTAGTAAAGCTAATGCAAGTTCACATCTGTCAGATATGCAATTAATAAAATTTACAAATTTAACTTTAGTTTTATACTTTAATGTAAATTTATTTTTCCTTCCATTAAACTTTAATTAAAAAACTCACCTCTTTATAGACAGTAAAGCCATCAATAAAACCAATACTCAATACGCAGAGAGCAGAAAATGTTTGTAGGGAGGATTCCAATTCCCAAACGGATTCGTAGCAAATAATTTCAACCAATTCGTAAATGCGTAAAATAAATATTAATGTAGACATCGTGCAGCTAACGTACAAAAATTCTGAAAATTGGAAAAAAACATTTATGCAAAAAGTTTAGTTTAGTTTAGCTGGTCTTACGATTACTTTCACTTACCAACTGACTTTTTCAGCTCAACAACCCGATGATACCACATTAGCATAAGTGTTAAGCTTATAGCTGCCCAGGCATTTGCTAGTGTTGTTTTACCAATTACTATGGTAATATGATCCGTCCGTCTCGTTGTCGTTGTCGCCTCCAACCGTTGGAATTCGGGATAAGATGAATTACTATCGCTATTAATCGATGATGTAAAATTTACATCATCTGGCTCAACAATAATTAGGGCACGTATTAATTCTATGGAATTAATAGCCAATAAAATGATAGCCACAGCAGCTCGCACATTATGAAATGTTAACAATGACTTATGACACCTACAAGTTAAGAGAAAATTCAAAATCCAAAATATTATTATTACTAATACTATTATTATCAATAATTTCGTCAGAGAACTAATTTTTATCAAAGACTAAAAGTCTTATAGCACCAGCATCTGAGACTGTTGGCGATATTGAAAAATCGCCAGCACTTGATAAACCCAAAAAAGGAACGGAGGAACGGAATATATTGAGAAGCTTTTTCTTTTTGTTGTTGTTAATTAAAAAGTTGTAGTCGGTAACTGAATGGACCACACGACTTCGCCTAATGTATTGCTCCAGTTAGTTTTGTTATAAACTAACAACAACTAGATATTGTTACACACTACTACACAAAACTTCACTTTCATAGAGAAACTTGCGAAAGGCAGGTCGATGTGTTGCAAGCTGAGAACAACAAATTTATATAGCAAATCGTTATTTTGAGAACACAGTGTAGCCTGATAAACTTAATACACTTTCTCCGCAAGTTATGTACGATGGATTAGGTAAAAATAAATCTGAACGGCATTCTACGGTTAGAAACAGAAAATTCCGTAATTTTTGATTAGTCCTAAGGAGCATAAGTGACGTAGAGAATAACACTAAAGTCACTGTATTGGGCAATGCAGTAAGAAGTTGTTATACCCAAAGCGAAAACACTTTACAAATATCTATATAAAAATATATCTATAAAGTAATTATTAATAAATAAAATAAATCTGAAATAAATTCTCTCTTGTGTTTTATGCTAAAAACTATTTGTTCTCTAAACGATAAACACAACGGTACGGTAACTTTTTAATATATTGGAAGCGTTGAGAGCACTTCCTAGATGGATTAAAGTTCGCAGATAACTACACCTTCGAAACAGTCGGTTGATCATCTCAAAAAGGAGGCCGCAGAGCCTTACTTCCTTCCGTCCTGTTGGGACGGCGTCCAAGAATTTGCTAACCTTCTTGCCAGATCGTCGTACACGCCCCTCTTAATAAATTACTCGAACTAATTTTTTTCAATCCTTTTATAGTCTGAGACAAAGAATATGGGTCCCAAGCAAATACGTGCCTTTAAGCAAACACAAGGACATGTTGATAATTATTTTTTACACTTTCATCCTCATGAGAAGAAGAGTCCAATTATCAATTGTTGGCAAAGCCTTCTGCACTTTTGCCATCTTCATCGACTTCCAAGACACCAAACGTTTTTTTTTAGAGAACGAGTTAATTTCCTTTACGTGTCTTTCTGTCCTACAGCGCTTGTGGTGCGGGGCATATTAAGTTTGTACGGATGCTTGTAACATGTAAAGGGAGTTCATGCGGGTGCATTCAAAAACTTTTCCTGAATGGATTTAAACTGCCTGTCGACCTGCGCTCCTGAAGTCCGTCCATGTATTTTGGAATTCGATCTATAGATCGCTCTTGCTAAGATTTTCCCCAAATTTGGTGCACTGGCGTGTTTTAGTTCATGGATTTAAACTGCCTGTTGGCCTGCGCTCCTCAGGTTCGTCCATGTATTTTGGAATTCGATCTATAGATCGCTCTTGCCGAGATTTTCACCAAATTTAGTGCACTGGCGTGTTTTAGTCCAAGGATTTAAACGCCCTGTCGAGCTGCGCCACTGAGGTCCGCCCATTTATTTTGGAATTCGATCTACAGATCGCTGTTGCCGAGATTTTCACCAAATTTGATGCACTTTCGTGTTTTAGTCCAAGGATTTAAACTGCCTGTCGGCCTGCGCTCCTCAGGTCCGTCCATTTATTTTGGAATTCGACCTATAGATCGCTCTTGCCGAGATTTCGACCAAATTTAGTGCACTGGCGTGTTTTAGTCCACGGACAGACGTTAGTGAAAATTAATTGTATTGCATCACTCCCCATCCAAGGCCTTATTTTGGAAGAGTCACTACATGCAAAACATTTACAATTTTCCAAATTTCTCAGTAAACGGCGCTGAGCAAAAATTTAGATCGATTTGGATTTTTCGATTTGTGTCCATATCAACTACGAAGCCTATGTTCCCATGAAAAATAAGCCCATTTATGACAAAAATGTCTAGTTTTTAATATTTCAAGACGACAATTAGTGCATAAAACTAATTTAACATAAAACACAAATGTACCAAAGTGGAAGTATATACGTCCGTACAAGAACTCTTGTGAAAAGTAAGGTTCTATATAGCAGCAAAGTGTAATTTTTAGTATTATGTGAAGAGAATAGCATCAGAACATTAATAAAAAAATTTTTGATAAGAAAATATTAAATTTGGATCGGCTCAGTTCTCGTTTTGTGCTTCCTCTCAATTACTGGCTCCTATGGAAGGTATCCCTTGGAGAAAACGCTAAATTTGGACCGAGTCAGTTCTCATTTTGTGCTTCCTCTCAATTAGTGGCTCCTATGGAAGGTATCCCTTGGAGAAAACGCTAAATTT
>KK502561.1:514023-587284 GCA_000688735.1 Glossina austeni
ATTCTCTGGCTAAATTTAAATAATAATAATATTAATAAAAATAAAACCGAAAGCCTTAGATGCTAGTGCTTTAAAACTTTAGTTTTAGAATTTATTCTCTGGCTAAATTTAAATAATAATAATAATAATAGCAATAAATAAATGTTTTTTCAGGCTGAAAATAAATGAATGTCGCGCAAACAGCTCTTTAAAAGTGGACCGCGATGAGTGGATCAACGCTATTAACGTTGCTTTACATATTTATCTTTTTTTTTTTGCTTTTTTCTTTTCTATAATTCCCTCAATTCTCAATTTCGTTGTCAAAAATAAGGCAAAATAAAGTGCTAACTATTCTCAGCTTAACAGAAGATAAGCAACACGTTGTTCGAATAACACGAAAACACCACATGCAGGAGGGGCAAGAGAAGGTTTGTCCATGCGCCATGCAAACCTTGAACTAAAAGCATATTTCAACTCTTTTAGGATCAGTTTGGACTTAAGAGACTTACCGCAGTAAGCAACAAATATTGTTTCAAAGCGATGCTTGATCAGAGCAAAAAATAGAATTAATTTATTATTATTATTATTATTATTATTATATAAATTTAGCCAGAGAATAAATTCTAAGACTTAAGTCTTAAAGCACTAAATTCTAAGACTTAAGTCTTAAAGCACTAAATTCTAAGATTTAAGTCTTAAAGCACTAAATTCTAAGATTTAAGTCTTAAAGCACTAACATCTAAGGCTTTCGGGTTTATTTTTTTTTTTTATTAATATTATTATTGTTATTATTATTATTATTATTATAATTATTATTATTATTTAAATTTAGCCAGAGAATAAATTCTAACACTAAAGTCTGAAAGCACTAACATCTAAGGTTTTCTCGACTTTATTTTTTTTTTATTATTATTATTATTATTATTTTTGAATACCATTGACATTGACCATTGAATTGCTTGTCAAAAATAAATTTATTACATCACCTTGACCTAAACCATATTTTTTTTAAATCATTTAAATCAAATATCGTTTGCAGGCATTTTTAACACAAATTTGTTTTAGAAGTCAATATGAAAAAAAAAAAAAATTGTCTTGAGAGAGAACCCATCACAAAGCAAAGACAAATTGAGCGCTTAAGGCTATCAACCCATATATCCCTCCTATGTCTCGACGTATGAAACGCTTAATATGCGTTTGATGAAAATTTCGAATTAGATGAACCGCTCAATTCGAACGATTGACAAGAAGAGGAGAAGAGAACTTTTGATTTACTGAATAAACAGAAAAACTGTGATTATCGTAAATGGAAACATTAGAGAAACGAATCTTAAATGACGCAAATCAAGACCTGAGTGTATATGCGAAGAAATGCTTTGCATCACCAAGTGAACTTGTTTACAAAATAAATCATTTTCGAGCAAACATGTGTTTTAATTGGTGATGCATGCTTGCTCTCTTATTTATTTGTTTACTTTACCTTATAAGTTGAACGAATATCTTGCGATATTTATGTGTTCATATAAATATGTACGAACAAGCAAGCAACCCTTAACCTTCAATAAAAATTCTTTTGCTCTTTCCTTCCACACATTAAGGTGTGTGTGCACAAATTAGAAAAAGATATATTTGTTTTTTTTTTTTGTGGTCTAAAAGACCATACAGTCAGTCAGTCAATGCTACCTTGTTGAGCAAATTGAGAAATAAACGACATATCAATGATGACCATAAGTACACAATATTTATTGTTATAATGTACGCTACTTGTGGCACAAGGGTATACTAAATTTATGCAAATGTATACAACATTACAAAGGATTCGGAGGACTAGAAGCGTTTGTCTGTCCATCTTGTATCCTTATGCTCAACGCACGCAGGTCGCCATTTTTCACATATTAAGCAAAGTGGTGTAGGGTATTTAAGGGCAGGTCGTGGCCGTCTATAATGCTCTTACTTCCTCTTAATAATCCCTACATTAATTGGAATAATAACTAATAACTAAATAATAATAATTATAATAATAATAACATATTAGGGTTACCCATAAGTAATCAATTATTTTATTTCAATTATANTATTGGTAGATGTTTTAAACTTTATTAGTTTATTACTTATTATTATTATTATTACTCACCGCACAGAGCGGCCGCCTACCCAGGATCGGCCCTGTCTATATAGTTATATATACGCGTTTTGGTAAAAAAAAAAATTAACACAACACCACTGATACACACCAGCAGCTCAAGCTAGTAAGTAGGGTATTGGGGTAGGGTAGGCCTCGTTAATTGAAGGCATGGTATTTGTTCGTTCGGAATAGTCCTACACTGAAGGTGGTTTATAGCTGCCGATAATAAGTAAATTCGGTCGTATTTTGAATATGTTGCCCGACAGCACTTTTACGGGCGAAAGATTTTTTCATTCGCTAATAGGGACTAAAAAATATGCCTTCTCGAGAGCTGTAAATTCATTACTCATTCCAGTCGATCAATAACAGAAAACATTCGCGCTTACTGTCACGCACTGGCAACAGCTATACACCGACCTGTAGCCTTTTAATTGGCTCTAGGAATTCTTTGTATCAAGTTCAAGGTGTTTCAATATTTTTTGGTTGTTGAAAGTTTTTTACTCATAGCGCACAAGCTTTTTAAAGGAATCACATCCATTTTTCGTTAAATTTTGAAGAAACGTTTGGTGTCTTTACCAAATTTCAGAAGATTATCGGCTATCTCTAAGGGAGAAAACACAAAATGAGTTTTAATTGTTCTTTTTTTTTTAATGTGGAAAAGTCGAACATGAATACGCAAATAATGCCCACGCCTAAGTAATCAATTTTCACGGTAACCTAGAGTTGGTTGGCTTATGCAGGACATCAATCAACAAGACCGACTAAGATTACATCGTCACTTGACAGGAAAAACTTATTAAGTGCACATTAAAGGTCAAATTACTTTACATTGCCAAATTCTGCATCTTTCACCGATCTATTGCAAGAACAACTCCTCACGTCCATTGGGCGAAACGAAATATAAAATAATACTTAGCAAGTAAGGAAATTATATTCGGTCATGACTGAATCTATCCTAAAAGAGACTAAAAAAAAAAAGAAAAAAACTAAATTATTACGCTTTACAATATTGAGTGACTTCTTTCTATTAGGGGGACCCATAACTAATCAATGATTTTGCATTCATAGACAAAATGTTTTTTTGACATGACATTTTTAGTTTTTAATCGTTTATGTAATCACCGTCGTTTGCGATGACTTGTTGCCATCGTTCCCGCAAAAGTTCAACCCCCCCCCTCTTGAAAAAGTGGGGTGGTCGCGACCTAAAATATAACTCAAGGTGCATTTGGACATCGGATAAGAAACTCAAATTTTTATTTCGTAATGAATGCTCCAGTGATCTGAACAGATGGAACAGATGGTGGTCCGACGGTGCTAGGTCTGGAGAGTATGGAGGTTGCGATAGAAGTTCCCAGCCTAACTGCTTAATTTTCTCTTGAGCAATCTTCGCTGCACGAGGACGGGCATTATCTTGTTGGAGTGTCACACCTTTGCTGTTCACTAATACTAATACCTTTTGGAACGTGTATATTGGGTATCTGTTGTGTTTGATGAGCAACAAGCAAATAACGCGGAAAGCCAAACTACGTAGGCTTGGCCTTTGACCGGTTTAAGTCATTTTCAAAAACTTTTGCAAGCGATACCTTCGTCTTTGCGAAGGGGTGAATGTTTACCACAGTTATCACATAGCTGGGCAGACGGAGAAATGGACATGGTTAGGTGCACTCACACACATTTGACATGTATATTATATATAGGGGTTTTGAAGCTTGTTTCTAGGCCTTGTAATGGTTCTGCCGAGAATATTAAATTTTAATACGGTATAATATTAGATAGGCATGGCCCTTTTTCTACAGATACTATAACATCGCTCATAGAGTATCTAGAAGCTCCAAGTGAAACTCATACACCCAGCGAAAATATTTGTTTTTTACGGCATTAGACACTAAACATAAATAACATAAACAAATTTTACAATTTATTTTTGTTCATTAAAATAAAGATAACCGTTGTAAAAAGTGGTGACCAAAGCCACCAGACTCGGGCAACTTTGCTTTATTAGGCAAAACTGTTTTTACTTCAGGTTTTTTGCAGAAAGCTTTTGAAGAAGTCGTTAAAATTAAATTTCTTTGCAAAATTTTTAAACGGTTTATGTTAAAAGAAGATAATAAAAGCACAAAGTGGGAAGACAAAGAGAAGTTGAGAAGAATAAGTGTTCAAGGAAGAAAAATAATAATTAATCCATCGGCGAAATTTCGAAACATATCGCATCCTTTGTTGATAAATTTTGCGCTTTATTTTCGAAAAGATTAAAAAAAATCGTTCTATACGCGTTCAGCAGGATTTAGTATCTGACGACACGACAAAACGACAAAATATCGAATATGTTATCATATCCGTAAGAGACATTGCAGAAGCTTGTTGTGATCTGTTGCGTTCGTTCACGCTATGACCAGAGATTACATGCGTCATATACGCATTTAGTATCTGACGATACGACAAAACGACAAAATATCGAATATGTTATCATATNCTCTTGACGTTTGCCGTTTGCTTAATCAAAGCCTTTGTATTCCTTATTAGTCCATACATTCATCTACTATCGATAAACTATGTATATGCGATGTAACTGAGTTATGATTCGAGGTATTTTGGCAATAAAATACAACTTATTGGGCCGTAGAGAGTGTGTAATAAAAGGAATGAAAGAGAAAAAATTCCATTCGTCCCTGAAGTGGTAAAACAAATTGTACATATGGACATGTCAACAAATTCAAATTTTCCAAACTCATAGGAAGGAGCATTATACGTAGAAAACCGAAGTAAGCAAACAATCACAAGATAAATGAAGAGAATGCAAATCATAAAGAGAACCTTTCAACAAGTGTAGCTATACTGACACTATTAACTTAATAAAAAAAAAACACGCTTAGTCTGGTGAGCATGGAATTACAAATTGTTCGCCGAAGATCTTTTTATTGGCCTCAGACAACAGGTGTGGAATCCATTTACCTTGTCTATGTACCTCGCCAATTTCTTTTAAATGCCTTTATACGGTGGACCAGGTAGACCCAAGGCTTCTTGATAGTTCCTGTATAGTTAACCTTAGATCGGATTCCACTAGAGATTTTAAGGCGTCGTTACAATTGAAATAAAATAATTGATTACTTATGGGTAACCCTAATATGTTATAATATATTCACTAGAGATTTTAAAGCGTCGTTATAATTGAAGTAAAATAATTGATTAGTTATGGGTAACCCTAATATTTACCCTTAGAAAAAGCGAATGAACCGACCAGCAGCCCGAATAACCCCCCGATCCGGCATGAAAGACATGTTAATGTATTCAAATATAAAAAAATATCATTTAAAATTAAAAACCTGTATAGAGAAACCAAGGCCTCGTGGACATACAAAGAAATGCAAGCCTATTGGACATAAGGAGGCGCTAAAAAATTGCCTAAATGCCTTAGCAATGCAGGCAAAGCTGTAATATGAAGCGAAAACGTAAATGTAAAGGGAAAAAGTGCACCTAAAGTTATTTTGAAAATAATATTTGGTATCCTGGCACTTAGGCTAGACAGAATTCGTGAGTATAAAGCTAGTGTTCGCGGGTTCAAATCTCAGTACAATAGGGCTTATGAGCGAGTGCTCAGTCGATAAACGCGTAGGACTTACCGATTGCACCTGTACGGAAACTGCTTCGTCCTTCGGCCACTCCTTATCTCTTCCTCTTTCCTCACTTCTCTTTGACCATCGCAATGCTAGACGAAGGGAGATCTTTCTCTGAGGGATTAATTTAAGGAAAAAAAAAATGCTGTCTAAATGAAGAAGAGTAAAAAACAGAACTCAAACGTGTTCTTGTGATCGATCGGATTTTGTGTCTTTGTAACAAATTACATCATTTTCTTATGTGTGATTAACGTCTCCATAGCAAAGCGCAATCCTATCAACAAGAGTTTTCCTCGTCTGACTTGATTTTCAATTACATTGAATACGCTGGCTCACGCTACAAAGCGTTCCACACTTTCTTATCATCATTTGTGACAAGTAGCTCTTATGTTAATCTACAGATCGTGCAATCGCAATACCAGGGAAAAGAGACACAAAATCTACCACCATTTTATTGTAAGACACTTTTTATCCAATTAGAATAATTTTCCAATCACTCGCAAAGAGTTCGTTGCTAACTTGTGGTTGGTGACTGCAATGCGGTACAGTTTTGATTTTATGTCTTTACTGACCGCCTTCACCACCAGTGCCTCTTAGTGCTGATTATTTGAAATCATTCGTTATCAACATGTCCCTATGTCCCTCCCTAAGTCAGTTAAGACACAACAGAAAGATCAAATCGCTGAATATCGAACTCTTATGCGGGCTTAGAATTTGAAATTCGATTGCAGTGATGGGATGAAGAGATGCGTCAGAGTTTTCCACTTTAACGTCGAATATACGATCGAAGATATATAGAAAAAAGTGAAAATACTAAAAGGAATTATAAGAAGTTGTGCTTTCTTGAAGAACGGCTTTTCCACGTTCTCTTAAAATATACAATCAATCAGAAATTGGCAGATACCGGCTTAAATACCGGCAGAAAAGCAGGAAAAGCCTTAAAAGGAATTGTAAAAAAAAAAAAAATTTGAAACGTGGTGAACTTAGTTGTTGCCCCATAAGCAAGTTCTCTCCCTCTGCCATCGAACCATTTCAAGTCTATCTGCATTAGTTTTAAATACTAACAGCAACAGACTTGCTTAGGAGCTGAAGCTTTCCTGAAATACTTATTTTTTCCATGCCATTGGTATGTAAGTGTAGTTCTATGTTTTCTTCCGCCTTCTTTTTTGCGTAAAAATTTCAATTTTTTCTTATTTCTGTTTACCGTAACATTTGCTTCTGAAATATTTCGTTACATCTCGTTAGTGTTGTTTTAATAAATTTGCTTAGCTTTGAGTGCATCTAGAATTCATTTGTAATTAAAGTGAGTGAGTAAACTGATGCCGAGTAAAATGAAGAGAATTTACAAAAATTTTATAATTAAGTTTATACTCTTAGAACTAAATTTTGTATATGAATAAATTCTTAATTAACATACATTTTCAATTTAATTAAATTGCAAAAGTCTTAACTCACTTTATTTGCAATAATTGCTTAATACTTTCTAGTCCTTACATAAAAATTATTTCTTTTTTTTTTTTAAGATTATTTCTAAGCCTTTCTTAAATTCTGCATTCTACAGCCATAGAGCAACCTATGAGCATTTATTAAGTGTCGTCGTACTTCGTCGTACCCTGCGCCATTTCTTGCGGATGTATGCGTAACATCGAGAAGGCCTGAAGAGACACCCGTTCTCCCATCTTTCAGCATACCGATCGATTCAACATCATTTTTTTAAATCGACAAGCTTAGCTTGTCTATCTGTCTGGCACTTTTTGGATCTTTGCAGGACAGAATCGGTATAGAATTGTATTTTAGCATTCCATTACAAAAAACAAGCCGTTATATGACAACAATATCGAATTCCGAGCAAGGTCTTCCAAGGGATGCTGCGCTCCTAAAAACCGAGTCAAAAAATTTTCGAGCCGGATTGAAACGATATATATAAAGTTTAATTCATTTTATTCTCGGCCTACTCGTCACACGAAAATAAATTCGATCTCACATTGGAACGAACGCAATTATTGATATTTTGCAGAAAAGCCTTTTCTTTGGCTTTCATGGCAGTAAATGCTTTCGCCTCGAACGCCGTAAATGCGATATAAAGGTTTAACATCTTGTACAAAATTAGCTAAATTTTAGGACCGAGTAAGAGCGAATTGGACGGCTTTAAAAGAAGCCATTTGGTTAAAGATTATTTGCCTGAACCTACTGCGGCCACTACGGCCACTATGACGTTGCCATGGGGATGGCTTATTATTTGTGAGATCTTTACCAAAGTCCGCATAACATGTGGAAAGAAGATCAAATCCGTACCAGAGCGCCACAACATTTCGTTAAATTGAGCAAGAAATATGACCAAGTGCCCCCGGAGTGCTTCAACTGAGAATTCGCAGCTCATAGATGTTGGATAACTCCATGTCAGCTTCTGCACCTTCTTCACCTTTGGATTGAAAAGCACCACGCAACGAGTCTAAAAACTGGATATAGTCCAATCCAGGCTGGAGGGACCTAGGTCTAGATTCAAGAGTAAATAATAGTCTTATAAGGTTTCAAAGATGTACTCGAGAATGTACAGCGACCTACGCACACTACCCTCACACAGTGACAATATTAAATCAAGCAAAGAAGAGAAAATATTTAATGATTCAAGGTACAAAGGTTCATTCAAAATATTGGATGCACAATAAGGAGATACTGTTGTGATCAGAAAATAATGGAATAAGTTTTCTTTGATTATCATGGTGTAGTAAATTATAAATTTTTTTCCCCAAATCATACTCTGTTAACAGTAAAAAATACTATTTGCTCGGCATAGACAAAACCACTTGTGCGAACCATGGGTAGACAGTTAGTTGGATGACAATAATGCACCTTCTCACACTGTATAGCTTTGTCGAATCTTCTAATTAAAAATTTAGTTGTCAACAAGAAGCTAATCAATAAGCCGCAAGACTTTTTTGAAATAAATTACCAAGTCACCAAATGATTAATAACGTATTCCAATATACTTTTATAACCTAAACAATCTATAATGTAAAAAACACTGCTATACGTCTACGCATATATATAACAAATTTTTCAATAGCTAGAAATACATGAAATATTTTATGAAAACAAGGAGGAGATATGAAATATTTGTCCAGAGTTTGCTGCAAGTATCTAAACTTCGCTTTCTTTCCTTGCCTTTCGTTAAAACCGATTCTATCACCTCCGGTAATATTCAATCTAGTCTTCGGGTTGAACTCATTGTTCCAAGTTTTCTTAGCTTAGAAGAAAAAAAGGAAAATAAATTGAATTCAGTTTTTGTTTATCAACCGAAATTTCTTATCACACGGAGTAAACATAATTTAATTTATATTAAAAAAGCGAATTTATTATATTTTCGATAGTAACGATTTTAAAGATATGGAATAATAATATAATAGTAGTAATAATTGTTTAAAAAATATGATAGATAAACGAAGTGGAATGCAACAACAAAATACACGCGATTTTACTTTCATATGATATTTACTTTCGAAATGAAAACAATTGCAGCTGCAGTTCAAATATAAACAAAAGTTAGAATTTACAACACCAGCCACATATAGTACCAGTAATTTGCAACAACAACCACAAACGGCACCAACTTTATAACAGAAACAAACGCAAAAACTTGATTGCAAAAATACTGGTTTTTTAAACAGGATTGTAACGGCATATTCAGTTAAAAATACAGAGTTGTATATGGTTGTGTTTTGCAAACGTATGCACGTGTCACTACTGTTATTGATAACGAGAGTCTTATAAGTTTCTTATAAGTTTTATCTATTAAATCTCTAAAATATTATGAATTTCGATCAGTTCCGCTCAAATGTGTATAGGAGTGTTTCAAGAAAAAATAAACGAATAAATTAGAAATTTAGAAATGATAGAAATAAATAAATAAATAATCGAATACAATAGCGAACGGTCGTACTTTTGAAATAAAAACAATTGCGTGATTAGAATTTGCAACACAATCACATATGCAACAGCAACCAAATATCTATATATATCACGTTTGTGTTGACTTTAGTTGTTTCATTCCATTATTTCACATTTGCTTGGTTCATGTCAAAAACCTCTTTCGGCTTGTGTCCATGATAAATTTTGAAGGAAAAGCTTGTTGCTTTTTTTAACATAGTTTTGGCTACGTTTTTATTGAACTGTGCATTGTTTAACAAACTAGTATACAGCTGTTTGAAGAAGTTATTATTGTAATGGAAGAAAAACCGTTATTTTAATAAAAAAATAAACTTTGTGGAATATAATACAAAACGAAGCGCGAATCTTTATCAAAGAGAGAAAGCCTTCAAACACTGTCATTCTGAATGCAATCAATCAATTGTGCTTCGCTTTATTTCGTAATTATTTAGATTTTTATTCTTTTTCTATTTAAACAACACAAGTATCTCACGAACGCTGACGATTTCTCGATTTATTTTATTCTCACTCACATAACAGATTGAAGCGTTGCAATGTATTGAAAGCAACTCTGCGCTTTTTTTTATAAACCTGCACAAAGAGCTTGATGGAAAATTGAAATCGAGTGAAAAGTTACCAAAAAAATAGAAATATATTATAAATAAAAAAGGGAAATACCAAATAAAATTTTATATTGCATTAAAAACTACTATTGTGTAAAATTAATTTAAAATATATAAAGAAATTGTAAAAAAGTTTATAAAAGAAAAAGCTTTCAACGTATAACGATATAAACAAATAAAGTTCAACTTTAAAAGATGTGGAACAAATTTTATTTATCAAAAATAATTCGGTAAAATTCTTTACAGTAAAAACGACAATTAATTTTAGTAAATTAGTTCAAATTTATTTATTTAAGGAACTTAGCAAATGAATTTACAATTCAAATACATTTGTGTTGGCTGATACGGTTAAATGTAACTCGTAGTTATATTGCACACGCCACGTTCGCCTCAACAAAACTGCTAAATCACGGAAGTGCAATATATCCTTTCAACTTATAAACATTAGAAGAAGAGGGAACCATTTTGTCAGATCCAAAGAGCAGATCAAAAAAGCAGTACGATATTGAAAGTCGAACGGCCAAATTATATCGTTAACAATCTCAAGGTACTTGGTGCTTAAGCATTGCTCACCTTTAAACCCTGTTCTCAGTCAACTTTTATGAAACGCAACCACTCGCTCGATTAGTTGCAATTATAGCCTTAAAGTGGGGGTAGGAAGAAAACTTCTTTCCAGTCCATAAAATAGCCAAACTAAGAAAATGAAATATTAACATAACCCAGAAGAAATTTAGTTGACTCTGAAATATCAATAAGCAACGCGGATTTATTTCGAAAAAAAGTCTTAATCCCTAGTCGTAAAAAAACCCTGTTTAGGTAACACAATAACTTACAAAAATTTATGTTTTGGAAAAAGTTTTTGAGTACTTAGCTCCGTTTACAATAATGGACTTAATATAAAGCACTTATGAAAGATTTACAGAAAAATTTCATATGCACATTACATCAATTATATGAATTGAACAAAAACAAAGTATTTATGCACAAAAAAATTGACGATTTACAAACAGGAAAAATAATCACATGTTTCACATATAATCTCCAATTGTTGCGTCAGAGGATTAACAAAAAAAATTAAACGTTTGGAACAAAACTGTTCATGTTTATCGATTTCGGCGCTTAATAGAGAATGCAAAACCAGTGGGCCTTCCTTAAAAACAAAACTGTGAAAAAAAAAACGTATCATTAGTTGGTTACCTAACAAACATATTCTTACTACACTACTCACTTAGCGCTACATTTGCATCGGTAATTATAACGACTATCTTTATTTAAATAAACTACCAGATTTGATTTCTGGCAAACCGGACAGATCAGTGCATTCGTTTCGTCTACCTCCACATAATAATTCTCCTCTCCTTCTTGCTGTTCTACGAACCATTCATTTATCTCTTCAATTAGTTCATTATAAATCTCTTCCTGTAGATTTATATCAAAGTCTAACTCGGAGATTTCCTGGCGTAACAAGTCTTTAAGTGGAATCTAGAAAGAAATACGTAGGATGTTATCGTTGAAATAATATGTTGACATACGCGATTCATGTGTGTCTACGAAGTCGTGGTAAATGAGCATCATGACTTAAAATCCCCAAAGGTTTTTAACAGAAGGCAAAAAAGAAAGAAAGCGTAAAAACTTTACTTTTTGAGCTTTCAAACACTTACATGTTCTTCGCCTTCTTCGCTTATTGACCTCATGCGCGCATACGAGTTATGACGAGCTTCTTTGAAACGTATCCTGCATTTCTTATGATTGAATAAAAAAAGAAAGTTCAGTACAAGTATTTTTATCAATGTTTTCATCAATACCTCTCTCAAAAGATCTCGTAGCTTAGGTGATGACCGACGATATAATTTGGCGGCTCTTTGAGCCTTTAACTTCTGTTCGATTGTTGTGTTGTATTTAGGACTCGTAGTAAGGCAATCCATTCCCCCTTTTTTTAACTAGTGGTAAATTTTGGAAAAATTTTAAAAGAAAAATTGATAAGTGAAATATGCGATAAATAAAATATTTTTTTTTTGGGTTGTTGAGTGAGTTGGACTAATAAGCAAAATATATGTCAAAACAAATGAAAGCCGCAGAATTGCCATAGTTAAATTATTAATATACAATTATTGCCATAGTTTGAATCAAAAAAAAAAAAGTTCTAGAACTACAAATGAGCAAAGTAATGAAGTCCTTTATGTGAGCACCATTTCCTATTAGTAAATTCCTATAGTAAAATATTCAGTAAATTCCTTTCGGATAATTGAAAATGTGATCCAATAAAAATGTATTTATATTATATAGGTCGAAATGCTTTTGATCTCAGTAAAACAACGTATTTATTATCTTCTAAAATACTTAACGAATTCGTTAGCAGCATTTGGTGGTAAGTCAATAATCTACAATATGTATGCAACCCTGTATACGTAATTCTTACGCCATTTTGATACGGTACTGACAACATCAAAAACAATTTCCTCTCGCTATTTCTTTTCTTCTTAAAACGTGCGTTGTAACAAGCAAAGGTTAGTGGAGATCCCTATTTTCAATTGCAGTTTTCTTGAAAATAAGTCGAAATTATTTCGAAAATGATAAAAATCATTCTTATCGTAGATGACTGCTACGACTGCGAAAAAACCTGAAGCTAAAAAGCTTCCCGCGGTACCAGAATCAAAGCTAAAATTCAGTAAGAAGCAAATCGGTAAACGGGCTGAAGAAACTAAGAGAAAATTGAAGCGTGCTGCTGTGATAGCTTTGCGTAGACGTGAAAACTTGGTACGTGCAGAGAAATATCAAAATGAATACATTAAGGCCGAAAGACGAGAAATAAAGCTGAGACGGTTAGCCAAAGCTCGTGGTCAGTACTACGTACCCGGTGAAGCTAGATTAGCATTTGTTATACGTATACGTGGGTGAGTTAACAATGAGATAAATAAAATTCTGAAATGAATACACATTTGAACATTTGAACAATTTTTCATTTTTAGTATTAATAAAGTTGCACCTAAAGTACGCAAAGTTCTCCAGTTGTTCCGTTTACGTCAGATTAATAATGGAGTTTTTATTAAATTGAACAAGGCTACGATCAATATGTTACGCATCGCAGAGCCCTACATTACCTGGGGTTATCCAAACTTAAAGAGTGTGCGAGAATTGATTTATAAGCGTGGTTTTGTGAAACATAACCGTCAACGCATTCCTATTACTGATAACTTCGTAATTGAGCGTAAGATGCGCAAAGCTTACAATATTCAATGCGTTGAGGATATGGTACATGAAATATTTACTGTTGGCCCGAATTTCAAATATGCTGCCAACTTTTTGTGGCCGTTCAAACTGAACACGCCCACAGGTGGTTGGCGCAAAAAGGCTAATCATTACGTAGACGGCGGAGATTTCGGAAATCGTGAGCATAAGATCAATTCTCTTTTGCGTAAGATGGTGTAAATTGTGCTTATGAAATAAACATAAATAACAAAAGAAAGGAGAGTTTCAAAATAAAGTTTTTTTTTTTTTTATATACAATTGCGCCGTTTTAAAGTGTTGATAACCTTATATCTCAAGAGAACAAATTAAACCGGGTTCGTTTAAAATGATTCGAATCGCTTACGTCGGAAAGGACACTGCCGTTTATACGCTTCCAACGCCTTGTGTCTTTATCTAAGTATAGTTAATAAACTAGGTGCCTTGGATCCGCTTACCGACATAGCAACAGATTTTCTGGTCAGCAATTGGTTAATTAGCGGTGACAGGAAATTAAAAAAGAAATTATGGGAGAAACAAAGGAGATTAAAAAACAAACTATGCGTACAAATTTTGCCATTCGCACTCATAACACCATTATTATCGATAATTTAGCCATTTTATATAATTCGGGTGCAAACAAGGACGAGATGCAGATGTTCTTTAATGATCTGATGCATTTAACTAAGCAGATGGACAATTTAAGTTTTATTAAATCACTTATATATATATATACATATATGTGGGAATGTAGATGAACAATAAGTTTCATATTTATTTTGAAAGCTTGTGGACAAAAGAAAACGCATTTTACTTCTTGTTAGGACAAATACAAATACTAAGTGGCAGTAGCCTTGTTCTACTCTTGCAATCATGGTGTAGCGATATCTATCCATAGCAAAATCTCAGGAAGAAGGTCTTACGTCTCCTTCTCTATCTTATAGCATATGGGGCATGTACTAAATCTGGGTAGTAGCGGATTGATAGATTTTAAAAATAGTAGTAAAGTCTATGCTCGTGATGAATGGAAGCTTTTAAGCAAAGCATAAAAGAAAACGAACGGACAAGAACTAGAGGATTGATAATGACCTAAGCCGACACACTCTTTTTTTTGTTATTTATTCATAGCATTCGTATTGATTGCCAATACAGTGGTTCGAAGTAAATTTTATGTCCAGTCATTGCCATTTGCCCTCGACATTTTTTATTTTATTCTCTTTTTTTTAAATATCTTTAAAAGAGATTCACTAGCACTTTTTAATTTCCAGATTTTTTTTTATTTAAAAGCCGTTAGCTGATTTTCTTTTCTTTAATTATAAAAAATAACATATGTTGAGAATAAACATTCCGCCGCAATGGGGTAACACTACGGCAACGAAGGGTCACCTTTATTGGAACGAAATGGTGCTTTTCCTGGCAGTCATAGTTTCGGTGGAACGAAGTATAGCTTTTTATGAAACTCATAGTTTTGGTGTAACGGACTGCACTGCATGATGGTCATATGATATAAGACGACTATTAACTAGCAGAAAGTATGAATATAAAGTAAAAGTTAACTTAAATTATCATTCTTTTCTATAATTCGAAGAGCTTCGTTATTTTCGGAATTTTTAGTCCATATTTTGCAAACCAAAAAACCAATTGGTTTGTTCTTTTCTATTGCTTTTGGGATATATTGAATCGAACTACCAATAGGAAATTTATTTATTCTCTCTCTTTTTGGCAAATATACAATTCACACATCTTTGCTTCACAAGTATTAATTGTCAATTTTGTTTACATTTCAAGAAACTTCAAAAAGATAAAGTGAGTAGTTGTGTTTGTATAGGTAATAAAAAAAAAAAAAAATCGATATGAAAAATTGTCATTTCGTCCTTTCAAGGCCTCAGTAGCAGTAATGGTCATACCAAAAGAAATTCTTACGGATTATAAGGAAATTTATGAGAAAGCTGTGAAACTCGTAAATGAAGAAAGTAAAAATGATCCAGCAGATGATCCGTATAAATCGCACTATACGGCTAGGAATTTGCTATTGGAAATGAAAGAAATGCTTAAAAATTCCCTGGTGTCTGTTTTAGCTGAGGAAGCAGATGATGATAAAGATGATTTAGTTTATCAGGTCATTCAAGCGTTTGTGTGTCGGGATCTTGGTAGGATTTATTTGTTTACTGAGGAGACAAGGTGAATAAAAAAATCACAAAATCTTCACAATAATCTCTTTTTTGATTACAATTCAATACAGTTTAGGAGAAACTTCGCTTAGAGAATGCATTGATCTGATAAAAGGGAAGAAGACTCGACCAGAAGTCATAATAGCTTATATGGGAGCCGTCAATGAGCTGGGAATTGCTTATGCGAATAGAATGGAATATAAGCAATCGTTGGAATTACTAAGTGAAGTTGAGACATGTTATAAAGAGTTTAACAAAAGTGAACACAAAGCGATGAGCATAACAGACATTTTTGGCACTCCCGAAGAGATTGAAGTCGATAAAAGTACTAAGGAATTTGAAAGTTTGTACACTTTATGCTGCTTTTATTTAGCTCAAGTTTATGGCCATCTTGGAGAATTGGAAAAATCTGCTCAATATTGTCATATGACATTGAAAAGACAATATAGTGCGCAAACTTATGAGCCGATCGATTTTGCATTGAATTCTGCCACTTTATCGCAATATTTTATTGGTCAAAACATGTTCAAAGAAGCTCGACATCATTTGGCTGCCGCGACTTTGATAATAGCTGAGTATGAAAGCAAAATTTCGCATATGGATAATTCAATATCTGAACAGGAATGCCAGGATTTGCAAGAAACATTCAAACATCGTTATGCTGATGTGGCCCGTTGTTGGTCAAAATACGGTTTAGCTTTATTGGCGGCATCTAAAGAACGCCTTTTCAATGATGACGATGAAAAATTAGCAACTGGTGAGCTTTCTCTAAGTAACTGTTCTTCTTCAAGATGCTTATTTTTTGCCTTTCAGACGCCAAAAATTTAAAAATTGACTCGAATAAATACTGCTTCCCTCCAGATATGCCTTTAGAAAATTACGAAAGTCGTATCAGCTGTGATTATTGCTTAACCTTTGACGATGCTAAGGAGGTGTACCATTTTGTGATCAAATGGTTAGACCAAGCCAAAGAGTATTACAAACCCGACACCGAAGCTAGTGAATATGCGAAAATTATTAAAGATTTCGCCGAACTTTATGAGCATATGGCATTTTTCGAGGAAGATCCCTCCAATCAATCTAAAATGCAAAAGCGTCGTGCCAAATACTATGAGGAATTGTTGGAATTACTTAATCCTTCCTTTTATCTAAATATTTGTCGCGAGTGTTGGTATGGCGCCGGTTTAACTTACTGTGCTATTCTGGACATTAAGTTGGATTGCTTCAAGTCGAGCGCCTCGCCGAATCCTCAGGAACTGCACAAAATTAATCAAGTATGCCAACAGGCAATTAAACACTTTAAAAGCTTTATCCAATCCTACACTGAGAAAGACGGTTCGATTAAGGCTAATATTGACGTTGACGAGCAGAAAACTTGGCTATATTCTCATTTCCATTTAGGCCGTTTGCATTATAAAATGATTACTCCAGATCAAAAGCTACAACTAGAAAATCTGTCAAATAGTTTAAAGTATTATAAGGCATTTACCGAGGAGTGCGTAAAATTAGCAGAAGCGTCAAAATCTTTGCAAGCGGAGATCGGCGTTTGCCGCGAAATGGTCAACTTGTTGCCAATAAAAATGTCTAACGTGCGAAAACGTTTAGAAAAATAAGTGCTAGGGCATATAATTAATTATTCTAATTATACTAATTAATTAAATATACAAAAAATGCTGTCTCACTGCGGTCCATTAGTCTTAAAAAAAAAAAAAAAAAAAGGAAAGCGACCGCAAATGCAGAATACTTTGTTTGTTGCACTTTTAATCCTTAAACCAAGTTTAGAGAGAGGACGTGGTGTGTTAAAATATTTGCAGAGAGGACGTTCCACGTAGTTAGTTAGTGCACTTTAAGCGAAATGCATGATGAATGCAAACTTTAGTACATAAGAAATTTTTTTAAACAAATTGCTGACCAAACTTCCTTCATACAGGGTTTGTTGTTTTACAAATTGCATGCAATGACACCTTTGTGTACTTTCTGCTTGTTATCCTTCAATCATAGTAAGCTTTTTCTTCTTGTGATCTAATAAACATTAAACTGTAATTAATCTGAAACATCCGGTGAATGTATTTGTGGTTTCTTTTTTATTCTCGTAAAATGTGGTGACTACGTCCGTCTTCAGCGTTATCGTTTGCAGTCAACTCACATTTTGAATCCTAGTGTGCGGTGTGACCAATAATTTTACTATCAAGCGTGTAAACGGGCTGGCCCTTATCTTCAATTACTTTCAAGCTACAAAATACAAAATTTTCTAACCTTTTGTATGATACGCTTTAATATGCTTCTTTTTTTTTTCGAATGCTTTCCATAAAAAAAAAAAAGATCAACGAGCAATTAATTTAGTGTTGAAGAACAAAATATGCTAACTAATTATTATTGCATATATATATCAATTACACAATTCTATTGGCTCGGTCCACCTCCATCTAACAACCAAAAAAAAAAAAGAAATATATATATATATATATATCAACGACGAAAAGTTTTTCTAATCCACGAGGTGATTCTATGAGGTGATGTAGTTACACAAGCATTTTCTTCACTAATTGTATTGTCGTACGTTTCAATGAAAATCTTTTTCCTTCTATCGATCCTTCCTTTCCTTCTATTTCCGATCTTTGATTTAAAAGCCTTTTATATAAAATGAAGAAATAAAGAAGAGTTATAGCGCAGAGTATAGTAGATTTCCGTCCTTCCGCGTGTTCACTTATAAAAGTAATGAGAATATATGAGAATACTTGGACGTCTTTGATGATGATGATAATTACGGCATTAACACAATAGATGGTAAATTCGATTTGGGAAGAATTTCTTTACATTCAATAGTAGATTCATCGTATATATCTCAAATCAAGATTTATACATTTGGCAAGCACTTTGAATTAGAATCGCTTACAGCTCTTTTGATAATTGGGAATTTCGTTTAGGACGTTCTCTATATTTGAAATCAAAATTTAAAGAAAATTTTTTTACAACTTGATCGGATTGATAGACCGATTTTGCCCATTTTCGCACTCCAACAGACGATGCCGAAGTTAACCATTCTTCCCTCTTCTTAACCACACGATAACGATTCAAATCCATGTAAAATTTCACAAGCATTAAAGCGTTTCGGAACGATGATTAGAAGATAAAAAAAAAAAAAAAAAAACTCCAATTAAATAAAAGATTGTAAACGTTTTTGGTGATATTTAAAATGTGTGAAATCAATTTCAATTTTATTTTCATTCTTGTAATAATTATTATACACTGCCATGCCGAAAAAATATTTTAAGATTGCAGCTTTCTCCTGTTTCAGATCGAGTAGAAAGGTTACAAAATTTGCGATTTTTTACCGACGGAAATAGCATCAAGATTTTGAAAATTGTAAAAGGCTTCTAGCATACACAACGCTAACTGTTTTTTTTTTTTTTTTCGGTTTGCTAATAAGTTTCTTCAAGTGCATTAGTAAATCAGAAAGATATGTTTAATAATCGGAGAAGAGAAATAATAATCTGCATGAATTTTTTTTACGGTTGCTATTGTTTTACTGACATTCGAGCTTATTGATGTCCATGAGAGGAGACGTGTATATTTTGCACAACTCGACGACCCCAATACTCTTCCAGGTTAAAAGGTTTAAAATTTTTCAACTGATTATCCGAATCGTTGCAGTTAACCACTGGAGTGCCTTGTTCGCTGACCTTAAACGAAATAATATATAAACGAAACATTAAAGTTTGCAAAATTTAAAGAAGCAATTTTTCTCAATCCATCAAATGATCAACGTTACACTGTACACTCTTTTTGTCTCCCTAAGGGCTAAAATCGACAGCACCAATTTGTGATTAACTGGGTGTATTAACTGGAGTCCCTAATTTATTTCATTGGACATACTATTGTATGATTAGAAGTTGGAATGCTTTTCCGTTTAAGCAGCGGACAATTCTTTCTTCTTTCAAGTTGCGGTAACTTATTGAAATTTGTGCAATTTTTCATTTCACTTAAAACGATGTATCCGGGGCGATTATTTTGTATTCCGCGGAACCTAATAAGGCGAATAGGCCGGTTTCAGAACTATTTGACTTGAATTTCTGGTCAAAAAAAGTCTCGAATAACTCGAGAGTGTGAGAAGATACGTTATTGTGAAAAATGTTTAAGGTTCAAGTGATTTTTCGAAGATGATTGCATTCGATCCAAGTGATATTTACGTGATGAAGGTTAAGTTTCTAATTTCCCATTTACTTGACAGGATATGCGTCTATAATGTGTGTCCAGCACATTCTCTGCGCTATTCAAACTATGCCAACCGAAAACACTGGGTAGTGAGTGCAATGGGGCTAAAAGTCTTTTTAAGTATTTCGGAAATCCAATTTCACTTCTATCGTAAAATCTGCTCAAACTGGAATCGTGTAAAAGTAGAAGAATGCATTTTTTAGGTAAAAGTGAACAAGCCTAACCACTGAAAATATCGACATAAGATTTGAAACAGATATTTATTTAAGTTACAATTAATGTAACAAAAAAAGAAAGACTTATTTGGACGCTCCTATGATTTAAAAAAGAAAAACGTACCTCTTTTTTAATCGCAGTGGAAGACAATTATTTTGTTTCCGTTCAACTTATCGGACTAACTAATGGTGTAACATTTAAAGCAGCCTTAAAAAAGTAACTTTACCTAACAGGATTATTTATTTTTATTAGTAAAGATTAAAATGAGAGCCTCTTAACAAATTTGAAGAATTTCACTTCTGTAACTGATGAAATTCAAAGGTTTCGTTTTACATTTTTATCCCTTCAAGACTTTTTTTTTATACTTCTTGGACTCTAATGTGATGTATCTTTAAATGATGGCTTTTTGCCATTCCGACAATCAACTTGCCGCCATTAATATGTAAAATGAAATATAAAAAAAAAAAAAAAAAATTTAAGTGCAAAAGAACAAATGAATCCTATCACGTCAACAATAGCGATAATTTTGCACTCTTTGGAATGCACATCAGTGAACATATCATACTTTGCAGTGAGTAAGTATTCCATTTAAATATATTTTTCCTTACCTTCGTCCATGCTTCTCTAATGTAACGAATCAATTCGTCATGTTGTGTTAACGATTCGCGGGTCACATTATTAATATTGGTGTTATTGGTGTTATTATTATTGCTCATATGTGGTGAATATACTGCTGAAGATGACGATGTATTGTTGTAGTGTAAGTTGCTACTTATTGAATTGTTTGAATTACGATTTGTTGGCATATGATGATTATCGTAGTGATTATTTATTGCTGACGATAGAGAGGATGATGAGGACGACGATAATGATGAATTCGAATGATTATTATGATGATTGTTGCGACCGCCCTGTCTTATATAAGAGTAACGCCTGAAAATAAGGAAGAAAATTGTAGCAAATTATGAAATTTATTGGAAATTAAACACAATCTCTAGTCTCTAGTAACGTAATTCGCGATCACGGCAAGCTTGAAGAAAATTCGTGGTCGTTCCTTTTGATTAATAAAATGAGAGAAAAGTCAATCTGCGTACTGCGCTTAATTAAACTGCAGAATTCCAAAGCTTGCAGCCTCAAAGAACGTTAAGATGCACTCAATACTGATAAACTTAAGTTAATTTTATTCCTAATCATGAGTTTTATAATTTTCTTCCGAAAATTTGGAATGAAGAGTCAGTACAATTAGATACAATTTTTTTAAAAAATGTTCCATTCGCATACAGTCGGCGCTATATTGCTGTAATGGTTCTAATTTATAACTCATAAAAAAACCTTCTTTGACTATTAAAACAGTGTTTAAAGCAAATGCTGGTCTTAGCTCTTCTTGTCGAATTCTCTACGGCGTGACGGTGAGGTATAAAAAATGTTTTCTTAGATAAAGAATTTGATTTAGGAATCTTTGTCTAGCGGAACGGCTCTCAGTCTTTTTTGGCTCAAATCGACAAGCAACAAGAAAGCCCCGATCATTTTCGCAAAAATAGTTAAGTTCTTTTAACTGCTACCTTGGTTCTGTTCCCTGCATTCTTATCCTAATAAAATGTTTTATCTCACTTCATTTGTCACGGAGCTCTAAATTATAAAAGTGAGGGCCCAATTATTCACAGCAGAAATTTTATTCCTGTATAATAAAGAGACCTTGGCACAATTTGCCCAAACACATAAAAGAATTAAAAGAACATGCAAAAAATAAATGAAAATCTCACTCTTTTTAAATAAAGTTTAGTCGAAGGAAAAGTTTCTCTTTAAATAAAAAATATCGCTCATATCAACTTACCCACGATCCATTCTTGTTTTATGTGGTTTTTATTTTATTTTCAACGTTAAAATTTTCTTCTTAATTACCAGCCACGCAATCTATTATTCGTCTGCTTAAGAGTTTCCTGTTTTTTAATCAGTTAATTTATCTTTTGTTTTGTAGTTTGTATTTCAACATATACACGCGCACACGCAAGAAAATCCAATGAATCCAAATGAATTATTTCTTTTGTCTTCTGCAGCAGCTACGCAAAGCGGACGCTTTGTTTATTTGCAAGTTTTTTTTTTTTGTCTGTTTTCTTTGTTTTTGTCTTTTAATACCTGTCTTCATTTACACATTTTCTCGATAATTACATAGTAGAGTAGTTAAAACACTGTAACTAAATAAAACACACAAAAAGAGTAGTAAAAAATTATCGACAATGGTTTTCTCTAATGGAATCTGGTTGGGCTTTGCTAGCATTTGTAGTTACATTTCAATTTTTTAAATCATTTCATTAGGTTTTTCAACGTGGATGATATGATTCAGATCGCCTGTTTTGAAATCTTTATTTTGTAAAATTATTTAAATGCTTTCGCCTCTATTTTTCTGATCTATCTCTTAGATTAGACGCTTATTTTTCTCCTCTAGGGAAAGCAAACAACTTAAAGAAAACAAATTTGTCGATATAAGAGAATCCGAATTTTGAGACAGTGCTGCAAAAAAACATATAACCGACCTAACGTTTTTTGCTCGTTGCACATATGCAGTGTTGTAAAAATACGGTATTTATTTGCAAAATTTGGGGGCGTTTTATTATATTTGTGCTAATCTATTATTATTATCTCTCTTCTCTTATACCATGATCCATTCTAATGATTAAGAGTATTATCTTTAAATAACCAAATAATATCGAATATATATAAAACTCTTTTCCTCTCCTCTATTTTTTAGGTACGTGCTGGTTTGGCTTGGCTTAATACGATTTGTAAAATTCTTATACTACTAACTCTCGTAAGCCCTTGTTTATTACTTGACTTAGCTTAGAGAAGAGCAAGATCCTATCCTATCTACCCTATTTAATAAAATTTAGTCCAATGAACTAATTCTTTTATCTTGTACTTCTAAATACGATTGTAGCCAATTTATTAAAAAAATATATTTACGCAAATCGAATTTTTTAGTTTATGTAAAAAAATGAACGTATTAAAAATATTTCAAAAATTTAAAAATATTTCAAAAATTTAAAAATATTTCAAAAATTTAAAAATATTAAAAAAAATTTATTCATTAACTATAATCGGGCCTTTGCTTTCACGTTTTGCGCGTAATGAAATCAAATTGAAATCAACGATTGAGGTCGAATTCGGAAGGATAATATTATCTAAAGTAAAATACATAAAAGTATTGATATCGTAAGGGGATGATTGCAATATGTTGAGCGACATACCATTTCGGAGTAGTAACCGTAGTATCAAATTTGATAATTTCTTTGCAAGTCATGAACTGGACTAAAGTTTTTTATATAAAAATGGAAAACTCTCAAAATTTAAATAAAATTATAGAGATAATGTTATCTTACGGCTCTTGGTAGTAACATTATCTTATGATCCTCGAATTTAGTTTTCTTATTTAAATAAATTAATTAAAATTAATCAAATAGCTAAATTTCACATTGCTGGTCACCTTATATCAAAGGGAAGGAAAATAGATGCAATTGAACGAAAAACTATCGAAATAAAATTTAAAAGCATAAAAGTACAGATTTACGGTGCATACGCAATTTAACAACTTTGTATGTTATTGAAATCTGAAAAATGTTGTAATTTAATATAATTAATTCATTAATTCATTCATATTTAAAATTCTCACTGCACTTAACACAATTAAAATTGTCATACACGCAACACTGTCATTTTCCATAAACGAAATTCGTTTATTCTTTTGATGTTTGTTGTTTTAAAATTTTCCAAATTGTACGAAAACATTTCTACATTAAATAATCTAATATAAGCCAAAGATTTCTTATTTTTGTGAATTTCACTTTTTGTGCATCTGCGTAAGAGTTTACTTTGATAAGGTATATTATCAAATATTTTCCATACGCTATTTTTTATTTTGTATTAATGTAATGTAATGTATAAAAACATGAAAAAATTAAAATGTTATTTATATGTGCTTCCTAAATACTTTTATTTAATTATAAAGGAATAAATGCATTCATAAAAGTTTTCATTTTTAAAATAAAAAATTTTTTCTCTTATAAATTTTGTTTTGATTTTATAAAACTAGTAAACAAACATAACAACAACAAAATTTAGATTAAACATAAACTTTTTAACAGTCTCTCGTACTGCAATTCTTAAAAAAAATGTATATAAAAATTCGATTTATAGGTGAATTTTTGGTGAGACATTAAAAATGGTCTGAAACCGAAAAAATGATTTGATAAACTATGATTTTTTGTAGCTAAAAATATTCTCACACTTGCATCTCATTCAGATCAAAGCGATCAACGATCAAAAAACTTGGTACGGAGTGTCCGGAGAATAAAATTCAATTCTCTCTATTATTTGTAGGTAGTTTAACTTATGTGTTGTTTTTAGTATAGTTGCTAATAAATTTATATATAAATTGTACCCGTTTTCCTCTGCTCTTTAAAACGTTTATTTAATATGAAAACACTTCACAAAATTCTGTAAATTTAACCCTGTAAAAAGAATTACATTTAAATGACTAAAATTTATAAATATTTTCTTCAATTAATATTTAACATAATTTTTTACTAACTTGGCAATTTAGTGAATATAAAATATTATTTATTCAATAATTGCAATCCGCAAAAATAACGTTATTTCTTCTTTTGCCCCAATACAATTTTTCCAGTTTTTTCCTTTGTTTTACAAATCATCATCCCCTATAATCTCGTCGAAAGCCTCATTTTGTACCGATTCTTGCGGACAGGAATTACGAAAGAATACAGCACCATAGGAGTGGGATTGCGGTAGCTTTGGGTTCTGCCTATTGAGTATACGTTGAGTTAAAAATTTTACTGGAGCAGTGGGAGAATCGGACGATGGTGATGATGACAAAACTTGTGAGGCATAATTTGACATGGTTGTGGACGATGAAGGTGATGATACCACGGAAGTATTAGCAAAATTATTTTCGGTTGTTGTGTGAGTTGACGATGAAGTCGTCGATGAAGATGAAGGCGTTTGTGCGCAACTAAAGTCTACATTCGCATTGTTAATAGCGTCCAGTGGTTCGTTCTCCTTGTAATTGAGTAACTCATCAACCATAGCTTGTAAGCACACTGACATTAACATAGCTTGGGGACTGCTTATAGTAATCCAACGTAGAGTTTGTTTGGACATTAGATATTCGAACGATAGCTGCAAATCGTAGGGGTGATCCTTACATTCTTGTGTGTTATGTACAGCGGTAACACGCCAACAACGCATGCGAGTTACACGGAATTTGGTTTCATAGATTTTGTCCACTTTCATTGTTCTTATTGAAAGCTCTTTATTGCCAATAGCTATTGAAGCAACAGTCTGTGGCTCTGGATAATCTACCTGCGCAGATAAGAATTGTAAGCAACCGTACAAAGGCAATTGTCTGGCCATTTCAATATATTCCAATTTCAAACCATGCTTTTGCAAAATTCTTAAGTTTTTTAATATCTCCGGCGTAGTAATAATCTGTTCTCGTTCTATATCCGCCACTGTTTGCATATACAATAAATTCAAAGCTACGGGTTCCTTCATAACATACAAATCAAGTGCAGGGTTAAAATAGCTCCTGTATATTTGTATTTGACAAGGTTGTGATCGAAGACGGGAAATAAACGGCGATTCAAAATCCATAAGTTTGCGCAACAGCACTATAGCATCGTTAGCTTCTTTTCTAACCAAAAATAGACAAAAACAATGCATCATCTTTGAAGGCAAATACAATATTTCTGATGTTTTTTCCAGTAGAGCAGTCGCGTTATCTGAAACTCTGCATTCTATTCGCATGTGATAATTGTTCGGTAGCACCACTTCCAAAGTTACAGTTGCCATGAAATCCTCTTCATTTTGATCCTCCGAGCTGTCGTTTCCGTAACCAAACCATTCTTCCAGAATATCCGTGGAGGTCTCTAATTGCGCTGTTAGCAAGAATTTTTGAAAGATTTCCAATTTAGCGATTCTGTTATCCTGGCCGACTGATTGGAGGTAATGTTCTAAAGCTGCTCGCCTTGCTTCTACTTGGTTGTTGGTTAAGGGTAAAAGTTTCTTTGGTGGGAAATTTGGCAATTCCAATCCCATTTCCAAGCAACGCCTACGTAACTGCTCATGCAAGGCATGTAATTGCTTATAACGTAAGCAGGCGTGAAAACAACCATTAATATAAATGTTATAGGCTGTATAACTTGTACCCGCTCGTTCTGCATACAGCTCTTGTGTGTCTGGTATAGAAAAATGCATGGCTTCCAGACTATTCTTTTATTATTTTATTAAATTAATAGAACGGAGATTTCCAATACCTATCTATTAAAATTGAATTGAACTCTGTTTTCACGTTGAATATCTTTACATGCTAAACATGTAATTTTCATAAAAATTAGTCATTATTTTCTTCTGCTATAATTATTTAACAATAATAAAAACTTAAAAAAAGTTAGCTGGAATACTTTTATTTCTTTTGTTGATTTTTTTTTTCCTTCTTTTATTTCTTTAGGGTTAATAAATAATTGCAAATTTTCCACTATTTACACCGTGCTATTAAAAACGGACAAATAGTGGGAATTTATTTGAAGAAACTTAGGAATTTATAAGAACTTTGTCACACCCTACACTTGTGGTATAGAATATAATAAGTATGACGACGTGTGTAACAACCATAAGGCCTACTCATATTGGAGTATGCCCAAAACATCATATGACATAATCTTAGGTTGGGGAAAAAGAAATCCATTATTTCTTCTTCTTCTTTTGCTTCTTTTTGAATCCAGCTTTGTGTAAATGGTTCAAAAAAAGAAATCCATTATTTCTTCTTCTTCTTTTGCTTCTTTTTGAATCCAGCTTTGTGTAAATGGTTTAAAACTGTTTTATGGTCGATTTTTAGCTCCTGGGCGATGTTACGACTGCTAACACCGATCATTTCTCCGATTTTATCGACATTTTCGACGACCGGCCTACCTGTGCGAGGGGCATCTTTAACATCAAAAATTCCTGAACGGAATCTACGAAACCAAAATTGCACATAATTGGCTGTTACAGTATCGGAACCATAAACACCATTCACAATTTTAGCCGCCTGGCTTGCATTTTCGCCTTTGTCAAAGAAAAACTGCAAAATGTACCGAATTTTCTCTTTGTTCACTTCCATTTTTAACACGCTGTAACTCACAACTGAATGCACCAAACAAAAAACAACAAAAGAATTTTTTTTACTGCGAAATGTCACCTTTCCAACGAGCATAAATCTGAAATTGTTTGATCGTTACTTTACGAGAAATCTACCAATGTAGCCATCTACCGAAAAAATAATGGATTTCTTTTTCCCCAACCTAATATAACTTAATTCACTTCCCAAAAATTGTAATATTTTTTAATTTCCGTCACAGTAAGCTGGAAATTATACTTTCCTTATAAGAGCTTGCTTATCATTATAACCCTTATATATATTACGGTCTAAAAACACAGATCTATATGATCCAAATTCCCTACTGATCCTTTTTTTTTTTTGGTAAATTTGTTACTATGAGCCAATTTTATTAAAACTTAAGCCCTTTTCTAAAGGGTTAACTATTCATGAGAAATCTTACATGCAGTGGAGTCCAAGAAATAGACCTATGTGGTTCGAATTTGATTCACTTAATTTTTATGTCAGACAAAAAATTTTCATCGTAAAACATTAGAAATTAGGCCTTTTTGGCATAAAAGGGTTTACATTACAGAAAATATACCTTTGGTCTACTTGGGAAAACCAATTTACTAGTATGGACCAATTTTCGCCATAGGCTTTAAAGAATGTGTCCTAATGTTAGCGGATGACGTTAAATTAGCTTACTCTTTCAATACCTGGGAAGAGAGCAAGCGTCACTTTTTCCGAACCTTATGGTTGGTGTAAATATACTAACATATCGCTTAACTTAAAAAATGTAAAAAAAAAAAAAAAAATGCAGGGGTGTGGACTGTTATGAAAGGACTCAGTAGGTGGACTCTGTTTTGAATTTCGTGGATTTGAGGATTATACTCGATTCTAAATTGAGCTTTAGGTTGCATGTTCAAGTCTGCGTTAACAAAAGCAAACAAAGCAAATGGAAAGGTCTGCTGGGCTTTTTTAAACGTTGGTCGTGGAATTTTAACGATCCTTGTATTAGTAAGAGCTTATTTACCGCAATTGTTAGGCATATATTGGAAAGTTCCGTGGTGGTGCGTGTTGTGTGGTCGCTGAACTATAGGGGCTGTTGATTAGATTGAGTCTGTGCAAAAAGTTTTGATAAAATTTGTTTGCTTTGCGGAGCTTGAAATGGACCCCGGCAGTACCACTGCATCCTTACGTCGTCTTTAGTTTATTCACCCTCTAAACTTGGCGAATGAACGTACCTGACTAGGTCTCTAGGAGAGTAATTCGCCGTTTTCTTTAAGTGAGATTAATCTTCATATTCATATGTGGAGAATAACACGCAATTATTGGCTTATTAGGCTATGGCAGACTCGCAGTAATTATAAGGTCTGTCGTTCCACTTCGCGTTGCGTATCACTTTTTCGATTATTTTCATTTTGACGATTTGACTACGGCGTCCACCTTTAAGAAAAAATTTGAAATTTTATATCGCAACGCCTGATCAATGTTGTTGCTCTTGCTACAGTTTGTTACGATTCATTTTCATTACATCTAGAATTTAATTGTTTCCTTTTTTTGTTGTTGTATTATTTTTTCTTTCCACATCGTGAATTATTTGTATACAAAGTATTGTAACTAATTTTATTCTTATTGAATAACAATAATAATAATGACAAAAAAAAAAAACGACAAATAAATTGTGTTAGACGAAGTCGTGTAGGATATTGAAAGCCCGACCTTGCCCCACTACAATTGTTCTTAGTTGTTTTTGTTCGATTTTAAATAAAAAAATTATAGTTTATCTAAAGAATAGAATATCTCGGCGCTACCGGTTTAACATTTCATAGTTTTACTTTCTAGCTTTTTAAAGTGCTTTCCAAGTTAATAATTAATCGTTTTTGCAGACAAGTGATATGTTGCAAACAAACATATAGCATACCAGTTATATTAAATATTAACAATGAATTCTACTGAGCGAAGTCGCTGCAATATATTGGATTTGTTTAGGGAGGCGAAACGCCAAAAACATGGTTTCCTAAGAGTCAGCGCTCCTATGGTCCGCTACAGCAAATTGGAATTCCGACATCTTTTAAGGAAGCACTTCGTGGAATTGTGTTTTACTCCGATGATAATAGCAGACTCCTTTATAAACAGCGATAAGGCAATTAACATAATATATAAGCTTAGAAATAGTTGTTAACAATTAATTTATTAAATATTTATTATTTTATTATTTTTTAGGCTCGACAAAATGAATTCCGCACATCTACAGACGATTATCCGGTAATAGCACAATTCGCAGCAAAGAATGCCACAGAATTTTCAAATGCTTCCCAGCTTATTTATCCGTACGTAGACGGAGTGGATCTAAATTGCGGTTGTCCTCAGTCATGGGCAATTTCAAAAGGTAAGCATTCTACTAGACAACGACCCGATTTTGAATATATAACGGAACAAAAATTGAGGCTTAAGATACTATGGTTAAATCGGATGTTGAATAGGAGTATGTATGTGTCATATGGTCCATGAGAGATGCAGAAAATAATTCCACATACACCTCCATCGAATTGGCATCTAACTAATGAAATGTATGGGATGAAAACGGTCAAAACTATAAAAAAATAATTGCTTATGGGTTCGGATTTTTTGTCACTTTGGAACACCAGGAAATTTATATTAGATCTTCAAAAGAATGGGAATTTTTGTGGGAATTGTGCCATGACGGAGGTTGGGTGATTTTCATGTGATTAATTCTGTTCCTAAATGAATTGTGGCGACTATATTTAAGTGTCAAATCGCGAGGTTCACTGAGGACCTTTTTGACTTGGATACCCATAGCTGCTGAGCGCCATTATTTACAGAGATTATAATTTAATTGTAATTGGCGGTGGCATTGTAGGTGTTGCCTCCGCTAGACAAATCCTACAACGTCATCCTTATCCGAAAGTGACTATTGTCGAGAAGGAATCAAAACTGGCTGCCGTAGCTGCTTTTAACTTTACGATAAAAATAAAATTACTTGTTTTCATTCACATATTACTCACATTTGTGCTACTTGGTCGATTGTGCAGAAAGACTTTTATCGTTTAAAATAGCTTTCTATAATTTATTTCCAGGTTACGGTTGCGGTTTACTTAAAAGACCTGAAAAAATTAAAGATATTATACTCAATATAAGAAGAGTATTAAAGGAGGACTTTAGTGTTTCGGTGAAGATGAGATTATTCTATAATGAGGGACGAGACTCAACTGTAGATTTCGCCCGGCAACTGGAAAAATGCGGTGTCTCATTCATAACATTGCATGGGCGTAATATGTGGCAAAAATCGTCAGAACCTCTAAATGTGGCAGCTATACAGGATGTTAAAAAGTCCCTGCAAATACCTCTAGTTGCTAATGGCGGTGTGCGGACTTGGCAGGAAGCATGCGATTTACACGAACAAACCAATGCTGATGGAATAATGGTCGCACGCGGTCTTTTATCTAATCCTGCATTATTTAATCCATGCTACAAAAATCAGACTACAACGCCATTAACCTGTGTTCAGGATTGGCTAAACATAGGTGCACAAACAGACAGTAGTTTACAGTTTATGTGTTTCCATCATCATCTCACATTTATGTGGAGCAGTAATATGAAGAAAAAACCACGATTAGAATTTAATTCGTTTTCGAGAAAGCAACAAATTTATGATTTCTTTAAAGAAAAATATCACATTGAACCATCAGTTTTAAACCCTAACAATCAATTGAAATATCAAAAATGTACTTATAATCACTTTACGCCAGAACTTGCTCTAAAAGACTTAAATGGAGGAGAGGCTTGGAACGCGAATTCGCATGGTAAATTTTTTAAAGAATTTCAAAAAGAAATTGTGGAAAAGGAAGATCATTATGAATTGGAAAATAGTTTTTTTAATGAGCTTTCGTAAAACTAAAAACACGATAAAGTTTCTTCCTTGAGAAAATTTAGATTTTAAACTAACTCATCTTCGCGTATCGGATATAAAACTTAGAGAAATTGCGTATTTATTGCATGGTTTTGCATAGTTTTAGCATTCTGGACAGTTCTTCAATCATTCACATATCTATACCAACAACTTTTATCTTAAACAGAAACTCAAGCAAGTAGATATCTAATGAAAATAAAACATGATGTTTCCTTCTCCTTCTTAGTTTTGAAATAAACATGACATTTTACATTCTTTTGTGTCTACTTGTCCTTGCATTTGTAACACAGAGGAATAGTCATAAAAAATCTTATTATATTCTTAATTTGCTAAAGATTCCGCGTTATGGCAAAAGAAAAAATTGCAATTTTCAAAACTTCTTGACAAAAGTCGCTGAGTAATAGCATTCCGACGTTCTACATTGCTATGAAAGGTTTGGATTCGCTTGGGCAATTTTTTGAATCCCCTTTCACCGTTCCTATCGAAACTGGGTCTTGATATGGTAAGACTAATTTTCAATATTTCATGCGAATATTACTCCATATTAGTAAATTGACTGGGATAAAAGCAATGAGCAAAAATCACGAATGATTTTTCGTTCAACTGGAAATCAAAGTTTTTAAAAATTTATCGGTTTTCGCAAAAGGTATTTAAAAAGATTTTTGTAAAAGTTTCGTGAATATTTTAAAAAATGTTTTAAAAGGTTCAAAGAATGCAAAATAAAACTTTTTAATTGGTTTTGGCCAAAATTTCTAATACACATTGGGTTTTGCAATCATGAAGTATGCCTCATAGACTCATCAAAGTGTGTATATGCTTTCATTGAAGCAGGATATTGAGAGACGATTTAACCTATTTACCAAACTCGACGCTCTTTACTGTTAAGCGCACGCGAATAATATGTGGGATAGGAATTCAATATACCTATAAGAAAGGAATAAACCCATGAGAAACAAACTTTTCATAAGCCAAGAAAAAAATTTTCATAAGCTGCCAGGAAAAGATAGAAAATTTAATGTTAACGCATAAAAACAGAGATGCTTTCAAAAATACAAGCTATCACACTTCGCGTCAGTGCTCAAATGTACCAAACGCCTTCCAAAATGCAGTGGTAACGTCATGTTAAACCGTAAAGACAGAGATGTTAAGATATTTTAACAACAACGTCCAAAAGTTAAACGTGACGTCCAAATGTTAAATTCAATTAATACCCTGTTCTTTTTTCATTTCAACTTACATATAATGCAATTTATATAGTAGAAGTAAAAAAAAAAAAAAAAACGCTTGTAGTTATTACCAAAATTGTCTATTAAGAATTATATAAATGGCTATCCAAATTTTTTCACCTTCATGTGCTTGTACCGTTTCGCAACCTGTCTGCAAACCGACAATACCTGGACGCAACTGGGAATTTTATAAGCTTTGCTTGTTTTAGTCCTTAACAAGGCCAAAGTTGAATCAGGCTGTAAAACCACACTGCCGTTTTTTGCTTTAGCTTTAACCACGTTTTTACTCCGGTCCGTTTTCGGCAGCGAGACAGAATTATTTTCTTTTAATTCGTTTTTTTTAATTCGTTTGTCTAAAATCATAACGAAACCTGAAAAAATTTCCGAAATGAGATTTGCAGGAATCAAGAAAATTTAATGAAAAACCGTGTTGGATGGTAATAGATATAATTAGCAAATATATTTATTGATTAATTTCAAATACTTCCTGTGAACTTACTTTAAGAAAAATTAATAAAATACTTTAGCATTTTTTATTTGTTAGTATTGTAAAAAAGATTGGACAAGTTTATGTAGCTTTGTTTAAATATGTTTACTTGACTGTACTATATGCATACAGTACAAAAACTTATAATTTCTCTTATTAAAAACTGTACTTATAGATTGATGATCGAAATATATAACAAAAATTTTTTGTCACTGAAGATAAAGCAAAGTTGACAAAAAATAAACTTTAATCTCAAAAAAATATCACAAAAAAAGAGTACACACAGCGAAAACACTCAGAGAAAAAATAAAATAACTTTACTTAGCGGCACTTAGTTTTCTTACGTGCTTTGGTACATTTAAATAACAACTTATTAGTTAAAGTGAGTTTCTTTACTACTTTAACTTCTAATGTCACAAAATATACAAAAACGCAAAATAAAATTTCAAGAGATTAGAAAAGTGATAATATAGTTAAGAACTTGGGAAAAATCGTAAGCAGCAGTAACAAAACCAATTGAAATTAGTCGCTGTTTAAATCGTTGTAAAAAAATTACACGTAGACAAATACCGCAGAAAATAAGCATCGGCCGATCAAGCAAACTTACAGCGAGTGAAAAACGAAATATCAGAATTGTAGCAAAAAAATCCAAAACTAGTGCGGAAGGCCTAGGAAAAAATAAACCAATTAGCGTTCATCACGAAACAGTTCGAAATGTCTTAAGAGCCAACGATTTTCATACTCGCATATTGGAGAGCCGAGTTCAAAAAAATAGAATTTCTTAGATGGAAGATCCTAAGAATGTAATGTTACGTGGACAATGGAACAAAATTGATCCAAGTCGTATACAAGCATGTAGATGGCAAAAATGGTTCTTTAATTTTATGTACAAATAGTATATTAAACCTCCCGTGAAATAAACTTTATATACGCTTTCTTGCGAAATTTTTTTGATGTTGGGGTGTATGTTTTGTTTACCTTTCTACCTATGTCGTACTTAAACTAACTTGCGTTCGTAATATTTCACGTTTTTTTTCCGAAAATTATATGGTGTTGTTAACGTGTCGGTTGCCAAGCTTGTGCATGTTTACAATTAGGGGTTCACTTGCAACCTGGATCTGTTCTTGTTGCGGGTGTGCTTCTGTGCTAGCTATGTATATGCTTTTTTTCTTTTTTTTTTTTTCCCCTTTTTATTTACTTATAAATGAATAATTAGTTTTAAGTTTCTTTCTTTTTGTTTTTATTACTCTTCTATTTTCATATATTTCTTTATGTTGTTTATACCCTTAAGTTGTATTTGAATTCGACTGCTAAATTTAGTTGAATTTTATGTATAAGTAAGTAAAATAAAATAAAATAAAAAAAATAAAAATAATGTTATCTTAAGACATAACGAATATTGAATTATTATTTAATATATCTTTTCTTTTTTTTTTAAATATATTTTTTGACCTTCCTCAAACGAACTTTTTAATTAGAGAAACCTCAATTATTGAATTCTATTATTGAGCTTTATTGAGCTACTGTATATATCTTATGAGATCTTTGACGTGTCTAAACGTTAGAAACTTTAATAAACCTGTACTAAGCACGCAAAAGTTGATTAGCAAATATTTGATTTTTATGATTTCAAATCACGCTACGTAAACCCTATAAATTTCGTTTATCACTTTTTGACGCGTTTTAATGCGTCGTAAAAGGAATGGTTGCCAGCCTACGTTTTCTTGTTATTATTATCTGGCATCACTTTCCGGATTTCATAATTAACGAATAGAGCATAGAAATAGTAAGACACGTTAAGGCAGACGCTTCGTCGATTAATTGCGGCTAGTTATTAATTTTAAAATTCTTCTTCACCAGCAGTCGGACATTGCTGTGAATATAGAAGAAAATTTTCAAAAGAAAATTGCGTTTGCATAATTGTGTAAGTGTTTTTATATTAGTGAAGAAAGAAAAAATTGAAAATTTTTGTATAACATATTATGAAGTAAAACTATTCACGTGAAAAAGGTATGTTTACCACGATTGAAAAAGAGTGTATACTTCCCAATTTTTGTTGTAACGTTTTAATACATTGTTGTTATTAGCTATGGCACAGAATTAAAAATGGCGATCCAAGCGTTTTTTCTCTATATGTATGTAAACTCTGTGCAAACTTTGTGTAAACCGAGCAGCTACCAACTATTAGCGAAATATAGAAATTACATGCAAATTAAGCAGATTTTTTAGTTAACATTGCGTTTTTATAGATTTAACCTTATGACAGTGTTCTTGCATTTTCCCGCTTTGAATGGGCGTTCTGTTATAATTTTTATAGGGTTGCCCGGTATTTTTTGCGAGGCCACGGTATAGTGGATCTTATTAATTTATATCTAAAAAGCATTTGAAAACTTATTTATTTCAATTTTACAGTCATTTATGTATAGAAATTTCTACCAAAAGCCGAAAATATTATTATTTTCATAAAGTTTTACCATCGAAAAGATTTGATACAAGTAAAAAAAGATAAAGCGGCGAATCTGTACAACCCAACGTCATTATAAACTAAAGGCCTGTTTCGCCGGAAGGCTACAGATATCCTATTTCGCTATATTCGGAGTTTCAATTCTTCAATTTTACGATTAAGGTAAAGTACTTCATATTAATATACGATGAGAATTTACTGACTCATATCACAAATATTTTAGTAATAGTGCAAAAAAGAACGAGATATTCATCATGCAGAATGGAAGCGGAGCGGGGACAAGCGGTGGTCTATCCATTGAACAAATATATCAAAAGAAATCGCAGTTGGAGCACATCCTTCTGCGTCCGGACACCTACATTGGTTCCGTCGAACACACGAAGGAATTAATGTGGGTTTATGATGAGGAAAAGAACCGTATGGTGCAAAAGGAAATAAACTTTGTACCAGGTCTTTATAAGATATTTGATGAGATCTTGGTTAATGCTGCGGATAACAAACAACGCGACAAAAACATGAATACCATTAAAATTGACATTGATCCCGAAAAAAATACTATATCTGTATATAACAATGGTCAAGGTATACCGGTGACAATACACAAAGAGGAGAAAATATATGTGCCCACCATGATTTTTGGTCACTTACTGACGGGTGCCAATTTTAATGACGACGAGAAGAAAGTCACGGGTGGTCGAAATGGTTATGGTGCCAAACTATGTAATATATTTTCAACCAGCTTTACTGTTGAGACCGCTACTCATAAGTTTAGGAAAATCTTTAAGCAAACATGGACTAGCAATATGACCAAAACTGATAGAGAACCAAAGATTAAAGATTTTAGCGGGGCTGATTTCACCAGGGTTACCTTTAGTCCAGATCTGGCCAAATTTAAAATGGATCGTTTAGATGAAGACATAGTAGCTTTGATGTCACGAAGAGCTTTTGACATTGCAGCTTCTACCAAAGGTGTGGCCGTGTATTTGAATTCGAAAAAATTGCCCATAAAAGGCTTCAAAGATTATATTGATCTATATATTAAAAATGAGGAAGATTCGGGTCAGCCAGTGAAAATTGTTTACGAACAGTGTGGTGAGAGATGGGAAATAGCTTGCTGCCCGTCCGATCGCGGTTTCCAACAAGTGTCATTTGCCAATTCCATAGCTACTACGAAAGGTGGCCGTCACGTTGATCATGTGGTGGATAACATTATCAAACAATTGTTGGAAGTTTTAAAGAGAAAGAATAAGGGCGGTATTAACATAAAACCATTTCAAGTGCGCAATCATTTATGGGTATTCGTTAACTGCCTAATTGAAAATCCCAATTTCGATTCTCAAACTAAGGAGAACATGACCCTTCAAGTTAAGAGTTTCGGATCGAAATGTGTAATATCTGAAAAATTCATAGCCGCCGTTGCCAAATCAGGTATAGTAGAGTCTGTGTTATCTTGGGCCAAGTTCAAAGCAGAAAACGATATAGCCAAAACGGGGGGAAAAAAATCTCACAAGGTCAAGGGCATACCTAAATTGGAAGATGCTAACGAAGCAGGTACGAAAAATTCCGTTATGTGTACATTAATATTGACGGAGGGTGACTCAGCCAAATCCTTGGCTGTCTCCGGCTTAGGCGTCATTGGTCGCAATTTTTACGGTGTGTTCCCATTGCGTGGTAAATTGCTGAATGTGCGTGAAGCCACATTTAAGCAGTTAGCTGAGAATGCTGAGATTAATAATCTTTGCAAAATCATCGGTTTGCAATATAAGAAAAAATATCTAACCCTCGATGATATTAAAACATTACGTTACGGTAAAGTGATGATCATGACTGATCAGGATCAAGATGGTTCTCACATTAAAGGTTTGCTAATTAATTTCATTCACACAAACTGGCCAGAATTGTTACGCTTACCGTTTCTGGAAGAGTTTATAACGCCAATTGTTAAAGCTACGAAGAAAAATGAGGAACTTTCGTTTTATTCATTGCCAGAATTTGAGGAATGGAAAAACGATACCCCCAATCATCAAACTTATAATATCAAATACTACAAAGGTACGTATCTTAAGACACCTCCCATAAAGCTGCACATATATTAATGGATATGAAACTTCAGGTTTGGGTACTTCCACTTCTAAGGAAGCTAAAGAATACTTCCAAGATATGGAGCGTCATCGTATCCTGTTCAAATACGATGGTTCCAAAGATGACGATAGCATTGTAATGGCTTTCGCCAAGAAGCATGTGGAGACACGCAAAGATTGGCTTACATCTCATATGGATGAAGTTAAGAGACGCAAGGCTCTGGGCCTGCCAGAACGTTATCTCTATACGAAAGGAACCAAATATGTCACTTATGCAGATTTTGTAAATCTTGAGCTCGTTCTTTTCTCAAACGCAGATAATGTACGTTCAATACCATGTTTAGTTGACGGCTTTAAGCCCGGTCAACGTAAGGTAATATTCACATGTTTCAAACGTAACGATAAACGAGAAGTGAAAGTTGCGCAATTATCTGGATCCGTGGCGGAAATGTCCGCTTATCATCATGGTGAAATGTCTTTGCAAATGACTATAGTGAATTTGGCGCAAAATTATGTGGGCTCGAATAATATAAACCTGTTGGAGCCAAGAGGTCAATTTGGTACCCGCTTAACTGGCGGCAAAGATAGTGCTAGTGCTCGTTATATTTTTACTATACTGTCTCCGTTAGCACGTCTTATATTTCATCCTGACGATGATGCGTTGTTAACGTACGAAGTCGATGACGGTCAAAAGATCGAACCTCAATGGTATATTCCAATTATACCGATGGTATTGGTTAATGGAGCCGATGGTATAGGAACCGGTTGGTCTACAAAAATTAATAATCATAATCCTCGAGATCTATTGGCCAATATAAGACGCATGTTGGCCAAAGAGGAGCCTTTACCTATGCATCCTTGGTAAGAAATTCAATTTTAGAACAATATTCATAATGCCCGCATATCTTAAAGCTACAAATTCAAAATTCTTCTCTACGCTTTAAAGTTTAGAGAGAAAATAGAATTCACTTGATCCATGTGCACATAAAAGAGGTCGCTTCCACGCCTATTTCGCCATTTAATTTAAAAATGAAGCGAAAGTCTCCGTTAAGCTAATTTAGAGCCCTTTCTGCGATTAGAAATCTTACCTAGAAATAGGTATAAGGTCACTCGCAAATACGTTGATCATCGCGGATATGTCGATCACACCCTTCGGTGTGTTTTAATTGTTAGAACTTGCAATTTTTTGTTTGAAATTAAATTAAAAAACTTTCTATATCGTAGTATAAGGAATATTCTCTTTGTTGACGAGCTTTATGGTTTTCAATTTTAAAGTAATGTCTCTGGAATGTAATTTAATAATTTAAGATTAGATTGTGATTGAGTTCATTTGTGCCTTTCCCAGGTTTTGAAGCTTAGTAGTGAGAATAATAATAAAAAACATAGAACTGAAGTTTATTCTGCTGGTCAGAGTAATTGTGAACTAAACAGATAGACGGAGATAACTGAATACATTCAAACATCCAAACTAATCAAATATATATACATATTGTCTTATTCGATACGTATTTGAATGCCTCCAAACACTTTACAAATCTAACAAGTTTTGTGCACTTTTCACAAGTGTTGTGAAAAGGGAAAGGATCGAGATAGTTTTTTGAAGAATTTTCACCATTTTAAACGGAATATGAAAATTGTTTTGTTTTGTTTTTGATTTTGCGTCTGTACGATTCCTATTATTAAATTTTCTAACTTTATTTCCTTTAATTTTTTTTATTTGTTTTAGGTATAAGAATTTTCGCGGTACTATTGAATACATATCTGATGGGCGTTACGTAAGCTCTGGAAATATCCAAATTTTGCAAGGCAGCAGAATTGAAATTTCGGAATTGCCTATAGGCACATGGACTCAAGTGTATAAGGAAAATGTTCTAGAGCCACTTTCAAATGGCAACGAGAAGCAAAAGGCTATAATTAATGAATATCGTGAATATCATACTGATACCACAGTTCGTTTTGTTATTAGTTTTGCTCCTGGTGAGTTTGAACGCTTGCAGTGCGAAGACGGCGGTTTTTATCGGGTCTTTAAATTAAGCTCTTTTTTGTCAACAAACCAAATGCATTGTTTCGACGAAGCGAATTGCTTGAAACGATATCCGACATCGTTGGATGTCTTGCGCGCTTTCTTCCCGTTGCGGCTGGAATATTATGGTAAACGCAAAGAATATTTGGTGGGCCAATTGACTGCTCAAGCTGATCGTCTTACCGACCAGGCTCGTTTTATTATGGAAAAATGTGACCGTACATTGGTGGTGGAAAATAAGAAGCGCAAAGCAATGATTGATGAACTAATTAATCGAGGTTATCGTCCAGATCCGGTGAAAGAATGGCAGCAACGTATAAATATGCAAGAAGAAGAGGAGCCCGATGATGATGAAGAGGAAGAGGCCAGTAGTACTACTGTTAAAAAGGAGAAAAAGGAAGTAGATCCAGAAAAAGCTTTTCGCAAGCTCACCGACGTTAAGAAGTTCGATTATCTCTTAGGTATGTCCATGTGGATGTTGACTGAAGAGCGTAAAAATGATTTGTTAAAACAACGGGATCAAAAATTGGCCGAATTGGCTGCTTTGAAGAACAAAACGATTGAAATGCTGTGGCTCGACGATCTTGACGCATTCGAAAAGAAACTCGATGAAGTCGAAGAAAAAGAACGACTCGATGAATTAGGAATAAATAAGAAGCAATCCAAGGCATTAGCCAAAAACAAAGCAGCATCAGCTGCCGTTTTGAAAAAGCGGGGTAGTAATGCAAAGGAAAATTCTGACATCTTTCCTGATCCTCGTGGCATTAAGGTGGAATTTAGGGTCACTGACGACATAATGAAAAAAGTCACGGCCGCCGCACAAACTGCCAAAATTAAAAAGGAGAAAGTTGATAAGAAAACTAAAGACGTTGTTAAACAGGAGCCAGAGGCAGATGAATTTGACGCTTTGGTAGAGGGCGGAACAAAAGGACCGAAAAACTCTCCTCCAGGTGAAATACCGGCGGCCAAAGTAAAGAAAGAACCTGTTGTCAAAAAACCGCGAGCTAAGAAAGTTAATGGAGGAGAGGACGGCCTAAAGCAAGCAAAACTCAACTTCAAACCAAAAGGGGTATGCTACATATAAAAAAACATTAACGTTCGCTTAGGAAGAAGATTTTGTTCCAAAATTTTCAAAAAGCTTCAAAATTTTCTCGAAAATCGAAAATTATTTGCAAATTTTTTTCCTTTTTAGAAAGTATTATACCTTTTTAACGTTCTATTGCACTTTTTATACCCATCACTCAAGTCCGAGGGGTATATTCATTTTGTCAGACCATTTGCAATGGCCAGAAGGAAGCACCAGAGACCCCACAAAGTGTTTGCATTCTTGATCAGCGTCAAATTCTAAATCGATTTAAGCATGTCCGTCTGTAATGTCTGTTCTGGCCGCGAAAATCGACTTCAATTTGGGCTGAAACATTGAAGTTCTTGCACGCAAGTTGGTATTGAAAGTGTTCCTAATGCGCCGAAGCAAACGCACACAGGGCCACATAAACTGAGAGCACCTGTTTCTCAAAAGAAATAAAACATTCCTTTTTTGCTCATGACTCATAAACTTTAGCAGATAAATGTACAAAAATTTCAACGAATGTTCTACCGAGCATGCGGTACCACTTGTACAAATGTGACAAAATAGTGGCCATGCTTACCCAGTATTATAGTGTATCAAAATTTTATTTTTATACCTTTATAAGGGGCAGAAACAAGCTTCAAAAATCCCATAAAGTATATAAATTTTCAGGCAATTCCAAATTTCGAATGTCCACTCGTCCATCTGTGCGTCTGTTCAACCGTGTAGTGTGTGTGGTAAATATCTTCCCGTTAGCGAACATGAAGGTATCGCCGACAAATAAACTTTTCCGAGAACATGTCTACAACGCCCATATTTTTTTATTCGATAAAAGCTGATTTAAAAAAAAAAAGATTTGAAATTAGAAAAAATTCTAGAGAGTGAAAATTTAGTTTTTTTCCTTTTCTTGTCTTTTCTAGGATAACGTTGATGGGTGTAAAAAATTCGACCACAATCGAATATAATTTTCTTATTTGTTTTATTTGTCAAAAAAAACCTTTCCGTTAGCTTGGCGGTGAAATTCTTTATCCCAAAAAGTTGCGGTAGAAATGTTTTGGCTTGAAAAACATCATTTTCCGGATTACAAATATCGTTAAAATGATTTTTGCAATTAATAGAATGTGTGGCTTTTTCACACAGATATCACGTTGTATTGTAAAAATTAATAGGGGGAAGATCAGAAGTCCGCAGTTAGGTGGTCTAACGCGCAACAGCAACTCGTTGAAAAGCGCAAGCTTTACTAAAAATATTTGATTTGAAGGCAACAAAGGGGGAAAAACTATTGCAAAAAGTTTATTTTTTCAAAAACTAAAATAAAAGCGTTCTATTTTTTCTTCTTTTGCAAAATTTTAGCGCAAAAAAAAAGCGAACGCAAGTGATGAGGAAAATGCTGGTGCTGCTTCGGGTAGTGATGTTGAAATGCATGTTTCGGTGGCACCGCGCTCTGATCGTCCTGGCCGTCGTGCTACATCCAAGAGAATCAATTATTCCGGATTACTAGCATCTGAAGAAGACGAAAGTAACGGAGATGATCAGTTGATTTTTAAGGATAACGAGGCTGATAAGGATACTCAGAACATGGCGAAAATCATTATCGATGATGATGATTCGGATGTGATAAGTGGTTCGGACTCTTCTCCCAACAAAAATAAAAACTTTACCAAGAGGCCTCATAAAAAGGCCATATCCCCCAGTGACAGCGAAGACGATAAAAAGGTAAATGCTGGAAAAATACCGTTAGAAAAGAGTGAACTAATTTGTTTGAATCATTTAGAAAAAGAAGAGACGCGCTATTGTGGAAAGCGATGTCGATGATGATGACTCTGATTTCGAGTAATTGAATTGTGTTCGTTCTTTTATAAACGTAAACGCATTCATCGGAGTTTTCTTTATTACATTTTTTAATATCCCACATTCTTTACACGTTAAGTATTCCTTTATATAGTGTAGCGTTAGTTTAAAAAAAAAACCCGGTTCGCAACGGGGTATAATTTGATTTTAATTTAATGAATTGAATTATTTTTTATTTGTATTAATAATTAAAATAAATCAGTTTTAATTAAATTTAAATTAAAAATTATTAAAATATGTTTTCACTTATATTCTTAGCGCTATTGCAAACAATTTTTAATTTTATTTTATGTTTTATAATTAAGTTTTTCACAATTGTTCTAAATATGCAAATACGCAACATAAAAAAATCCATAGCTTGTTATCGCAGGCATTTTGTAAATAATTTTTAATTATATACGCGTATGTATATAAAGCAATTATCAATATCATTTTTTTTTTTTTTTTTTTTTTTTTTTTCCAAAGCAAATTCTTTGTGAATGTAAAAATATAAGAACTGAAGTTTACAATTTTAATTAAACGAAAAGTAAAAAGTATCAATTTTGCTAATTAATACGTAAATTTAAACAATTAAGTGCATATACATATATTATCGAACATCATGTGCATTCGTACGAAGTAATAAAATAAATTGATTTTATTAAGAATTTAATGTCCAACTTTCGTTATAATATAAGCCGATCATGCTGTTAATTCAATTAATTAATTTACAAATAGCAAAAGGTTTTTGGAACATGGGCATAACAATCTGATCTTAATAGTTATTACTTAAAATTAACATATGGTTTGGCAGATTGTTGACTATTTATGCTACAAGTCTTCCATACTTGAAATTTCCTAATATTCTATTTAAAAATCCAGAAGAAAATTTTTCATAATCTATTTTTTTTTTTTTTATAATTCGTAATTGGAATTTTCGCAGAATTTGAAGTAACAAATTCAAGCTGTGCAAAAGATTTCCTTTGAGATTTACACCGCAATCTCTAATGAATTCATTTACCAAATCAATGACGGTTATGCTCTTGTTTCTTTCAGTGCCAAATTTCAGTAATTGCACAACGTATTGCACAACAACCTGTCACATTATTCTTGGTCACGAACTTTAATAAGTGTATCCACGTAAATTTACGCTCAGACTGTAAAAGTTGTGATAGTCGAAATTTTCAATGGAAGCTGGGCCAAAGTCACTTGTCCCAAGAAAGAAGTCTTATTTAAATGGTTTGCATCGCTTCCCTCCACACAGTAGGAAAATTGGGCGGGACCGTATTTTGAACCGCCCACTGCATAACCATTAATGGAAAGAGGTAGGGCTTTACATGGTAACAACGTTTAAGTTGTGGTAGAAACAAATGAATAATTGCATCAGGCAAGTGTCGTAGGGTATTTATCAGCAACAATTATAGCAGCCATCATCGGCAGGATTGCTTGTATAATATTTTGTAATAGGATCAGAGAAGTTGAGCTTACACCGCGCTCGGCAATTACTTTTCTTATTCTCACTTCCCTAAAGGTATCCAACATGGATGTCTCACCGCCAAGTTTATAACTCTATTCAAGTGGCTTTTTGCAAGGATGGTTCGGGTTGTTCTGAGGACTTGTTATTCTCTTATAAGCATATTAAGCAAAAAAATAGCCAATTGAAAATGTTAATGAATGCCTAGTTATATGTGTATAGGAATATTACTACACTACTACATTTATAGCGAAATGGGTAACCGAAATATACAGACTGCCCTTTTCAATATTTCTTGTAATAGGGAAGAACGTCATTTTCTATTAAGCCGGTCATTTTCTGTTAAAACCTCAAATCTGTTAGAAAACCCCTATCTGTTAAAGTAGAGAAGTGAACGAAAAGAAGAAGAAGAAAAAAGTAAAAAAAGCACAGTGTCAGTTATAGTTTATTTATTTCATTTGTACAAATTCTTTGCAAATTTTATTTTTAGTTATATTTAATTAACAAATGCTCCTAAAAGTACAGTAAAGTATTGCACTTCGGACATATAAGCCACAATTTTATTGGCTTAGTCCAACTTTACTCAACAACCTCCAAAAAAAAAAAAAAAAAACAACACAAGATAGCGGCACTCTCTACGAATGTCGGTTCTCCTATACCAGAAGGGTCTACGATTCCTTCTTTATCAACAACAATCACAAATCACAACGATCTGGAAACAATTAAATCCCTGCCCAGAGACTGAAAGTGATGAGCTCGGGACAAACAAAGAGCTAAAGAATTGTGCTAGGAAGCATGATTTTGACAACTATTGAGGGCTGCAACAAAAAAACTAAAATTAATCTTTGCTCCTAACAAACAAACATCTGAATGCAATAACCTGTAAAGAGTGTCATATTTTCTTTTGAAGAGCCCGTAATACTTTCTAAAAGAAGTGTTTTTTTTTTTTGGAATTTTATAAAATGTTTGGTGACTAAAACGGCAAGAAGTTCCTCTCAAAGGAAATGCTTATCTTCTACAAGAACTGAGGCTTATAATCCTTAGTTTTTCGGCGAACGGGGTGCAAAATATTGGCTGATCGCAAACTTTTATTTATCAATCCTTTTTAAGACACTGAAAGCAATAATTGAAGACTATCCGTTCGCTTGAATCAAGAAGATGCTAATAGTTTCTTGAAGAACTCATATATTTAAAATATCTGGGAGCTATATACAACAATATCCAAAGCGAATATTCGTAAATTTGTAAAAATTTGAAATAGCATTTACTACTCACGTATAATTGCTCTCATGTAGGGAAAAAACTGTGCCCCTTGGCTCTGAACCACCAATAAAAAGGCGACTATGACTTTCTTGTTTTTCTTTATTTGTGTACTAGATTTTCCAATTTAAGTTGCTTTGATTTTAAACAGAAAAACGAGCAATGCAGCGGAACATCAGGCCAATCAAAGCCCGCTGCATTATTGTAATATATTTTTGCGAGGTGACGTGAACAATTCTCATTTCTATTCCCTTTTTTTTTTTTTAGTTACTTTTATTTTTAATACGTGCTTGTAGAAAACTTATGTTTATGTTGTAATATTAGCATAACAAATAAATTAAAAAACGCAGTGTATTTTTGAAGCATTAATTAAAAAAGGGGAAAATGCCATAAGTTAAGAAGAAAGAACCCTTTTCCTATTTTCTTAATACAAACTAGTCTTTTTCATTATTCGCAGAAACTCCTCTTGATTAACCTCGCCATCGTTATCCAAATCAGCTTCATCAATCATTTCTCGAAGCTCCTCGTCTGTCAGTGTTTCTCCTAATTCTCGGGCGACCCGTTTTAAATTTTTAAAGGAAATTTTTCCAGTTTCATCATCATCAAATAGGCGGAATGCTTTAAGTATTTCTTCTTTAGTATCTTTTTCGGCCATTTTCATGGTCATTAAGTGCAAAAAGTCATCATAGCTTATGCGTCCTGAGCCTTCTTTATCAATCTCTGCTACCATACGTTTGATTTCCTCCTTTTTTGGTTCAAATCCCAATGCGCGAATGGCCACCTTTAGTTCTTTTACTTCTATAAAACCAGTAGACTCGGTATCGAAGAGATCAAAAGCCTCCTTGATATCTGATTTTTGAGCTTCGGATAGCTCGAATTTCGGACCGGATTTTTTGCGACCACCACCTGGAGCGTTGCTATTCCGTTTAATTTGAGCGGTCTTTTCCATTTTTATGGATTGTAATATGCGAGTCTTTTATTATTATTTCTTATTTTGATTTTATTTCGCCTCCTTAAAAATAGAAATCGTAGCCTTGGTGACCAAAAGCTTTTCTTTTGACTCCTCACTTTTTCCTTGTATTTTCACCTTCGATATTGATTTCAAAGATCTCTTTTCGAAAAGTTAAAAATTTTTGTTTATTAGAAATTTGATTTATTTTTCTTTTTTTTACATAAATAATTCTGTTAAACTAGTTAAACTGCAAATAAACTTTACACCGTTGTAAAATTTTGTAAAGACTGTTAAAATCGTAAGAAAGTAACTAAAAACGTACCATTTTTGTTTGTTAATATGAAAGGCAACACTGTTATGCTTTATTGATTAACTTATTGGTTTATAGACTTAGAAAACACGCAACAACATGATGAAGAGGATAAAAAGGATAAATAACTAAATTCGTGCATTTTAAAGCTGAAGCAATTTGTGCGGAACACCACAGCGTTTATCTAATAATAATGATAATTTTATTGTTGAAATGATTTTTTATATAATTTGAAAACGAGAAAAACATTGCACAGTCCTTTTTCTCTCAAGTTCTCAAAATGTCACCCTTTTTTCCCAGACTAACTCTACCAATTACCATTGAATACAGGGTGCGGGAATATGCATAGTATTCAACTGAAATGATAGAATGGAGGAAAATTGCCTAACGTATCCCAAGATTTAGTTTGCATATCAGCGGTAGCACGTAATTCTTTCAAGTTTCCTACCACTTCAAGGAGATTGTGTATAATCACTATTAGACTTACAACAGTTTGTACGATTATCTGAAAAGAAAGAAAGAAGACGCTAGCAATAAATTCTCAACAAATCCTCGCAAGGCGAGGCTAGCATACCAAATGTATTTTTGGCTTTGTCTATGCGTTGAGTAAAAAACTCTGCCATATCTTCCAGCTAAGCTATTCGCAATATGCAAGGAGAAGAATGTGTGGCATTTTCCGTCATCACACGCATTTAGACTATATCACCAAGTATAGCGTGTCGGACACCGCTCTCCGCGCACCCTTTCCTCATTTTTCGTAACTCCATCAAATCATGTTGCATAATACACACAAACAATTTCTATTACACCAAGATGGAGCGCTAATTCTATTACACCAAGATGGAGCCCTAATTCTATTAAACCAAAAATTTTATATTGTATATACACACAAATAATTTCTGTTACACCAAGATGGAGCGCTAATTCTATTACACCAAGACGGAGCCTTAATTCTATTTCCTTAATTTGCTGATGATGCTCCATCCCGAAGTCGAAGGATTCCGTATAGCTTTTAATACAGATAAACTATCAGTGACAACAAGTTTGTCTTTATGGGAAAGGTTCTTGGGAAAGGTTCGCAGCACGAATGGTAGCTCTGGCTTCGGTTGTGAAATTTGAACCACTTTCGTGAAACATGTGGTCGAGAAGAAATTGCCCTGAAACATCTACCACGGCACAAGCAGATGACAGATAGGAAGATTTTGAGCCATCTGTATACAAAAGATTCCAACCGTTATTCTCCAGTGCTTGGGGTTTTTCAGCAATTAGATTTCTGATGACGTAATTTGGAGTGTCTTTTTTCAAAGCATAGACAGCAAAATGTCAAAAAAGTAGTCTTTCAAAATCCATGGAGGATTAAGACCAAAATAGCGGAAAACTTTTAAGGGAATGTTTAACTCCTTTGCGACGTACAAACAATACTCTTGTCATCGGACAGGAACCGATAACTAAGAAAATGTTAAGAGTTTCACTTCTCTGTCTCAAGAGGCGGACAGACAGACATCATGTTTATCGGAATTACAGAGATACTTACAGTTTCATGTTGACTAAACGTATGTGTATATGTACGGATTTGAAGCGAATTTCTACGAGCCTAGTAAACAGAATGAGAACTTTAGTCTCTTTTCAGTGGTGGTGGTGGTGGTGATGGTGGTAGGAGGTATAAAAGAACTTAAGAACTGGATCTTTTTCATTTATTTAATTTTTTTCATACTTGAAAAATATAAGTTTGGCGCCTTCTAATTTGCAAGCAAATGTCTATCCATTTAAGCACACCTACGGTAGAAGAAAGTACGCTCTGTTAAAGCACTTGGAATGTCTTTGCAATCTTTGCATTAACGGCTACTTTGCCAAAGTTTATGTCTTTCTTTCCGTAAAATGTGAGATAGCAGTTAAATAAATATGATTTATTTCCTATTTTGGTGCAGTTGAAACGCATGAGTGAATATATTTCATGTTTACTCGCTGCGACAGTGACAAATCTGATAATATTTAAAAAGAATTAACTTTACATGTAACTGTAACTAAAGGTAACTAACTGCTTATGGTCGATAGAAAATAATAAATTTGCAAGTGAAGAGTTCCTTGACGGCTTTACATGCTTTGCAAAAGCATGCTCGATCATGTTGTATACCATTAAAGTTATCATTATTGAGGACCGTTCATGTAAGAGAAAGTCAACACTATTCAAGAGAGCGCATTACATTTTAATAAGAGTTCTGTAGTGTTTAATGTTTCCCTTAAAATTTTTTCTTTTTATGATAAAACCAAGAAAAAAAAATTTTTTGTTTTTTTTTTTTTGTTTTCGTTCATATATCGAAGTAATCGTTTTTATATGCGTACAGATGTAAGTACACTTTTTACCGCTTTTTCTTTGAGTTTGTATGCTTTCAATATACAATTCAAGTTTAACAAAATCACTCTATAGAAAGAACATTATTGGGGATATACTTAATAAACATTGTGAATTTTAAATTTTTTTTACTGTCTTTGTTGTTGTTCTTCTTTTAATAATATTTTCTTTCTTATTTGCTTATTCAATGAATTCGTACCTTAAGCACACATTTCATATAAATAGGTGCGTTCTGGTCAGAAACCTAATCAGTTTTATATTTACGCTCGTTTGACGCATCTCTGGATCTCTGGCGTCTGAGAAAATTATGTATCTTAGAATATTGCGATTATATGGTTACTGCTAGCAAAGCAAAAAAAAAAAAAAAAAAAAAGAAAAGTGAAATAAAATTTTAGGTAAAAGAAAATTATTTAACTAAAATTGGATTAAAAAAAAAAAAAAACATAATAAAAATTGAAATTTATTTTTTAAGCCCAATGAAAAAAGTGCTTACTTAATAGTATTAGTGAAAATTTCTGATCAAATGTGTCGTATCGTGTAAGAAATGATATCCAAAGTGTGCAAATTTTAAATGAACGCTTAACATATGACATAGTTATACGTTGAGTTTTCCGTGCCTTGAAATCAGTCCCAAATGCAGTAAAGTTGTACAGAGTATTTTTAAAAAGTATTTTGCTTAAGTCTTTTGCTGCATCGTGGTGCGTGTTGTTCATGTAAGTAAAAAATATTAAAGCAAAATTATGGTCGCTGTTTTCAAAATGTCAGTGACCTCATTAACTTTACGCCTAAATCGTAGATCTTAGATAGAAATAATTGAACCTTCTATACCATATCACCAATAATTTCAGCTTGCAAACGATGTATTAGTTTAAATGAATTTGCAACGAATTCAATTTTCGTAGTTAACTTTATCAAATAAAAATGTTATCATAGAACAGGATGGCAAAATTTCAAAAGTGAATCTCATGTCTAAATACCCGTATGAATCTTTATATCTAAAAAGCTGTATCATAAATGATTGATTTAGTGAAAGATGTTGTTGGTTGGTTGGATAGGTGTTCGTGTTTGTAAACTTATTGTTAGACAATTAAAATTCTTAGTATCGATAACCTATAGATCTTAATTTATCTGTTTTTATCAATTTTCACATTAACAAATTTTTAAAGTTGGCTGTCTGTCCATGAGTATAGTCAGAAAGTGTAGTTATGAATCCTTAATTGTGATAAATCAAACCTTGACTGCCGGCCTATCCGGTTCATATGCCGAATTTAGTTATTAATTCATTTTTCTTTTTATGTTTTTTTTTTTTTATAAACAATTCATGCCGGTAGAATCGTGCATAAGTTAAAAAATAAAACTAAAATGTTAATACTTGACTTGAGTGTTTAAGTGGTTTCGCCAAAAATGGTCAAAAAATAAGGTCAAGGACCGATTGCAAGTGGTTTACACATTTACGCATATATTTTTGACAAAAAAAAAAAAAAAAATATCAGGATTTCCGGACAAAGAAGTTAACTTAAAGCGAACAGTTCTCTGAGAAAGGTTTACACTTTTCATTTCGCGCACATTTAACAAAGATGAAAAACAGTTTAATTTCTCTCCACTAAGCTAAACGCACGCATATCATCCAATTATTTTAAACATAATCATTAATTAATTTCTTTGGTTGTGAAGAGGAGAACTAAGGAATTCCACTACAAGTAACACTGTGTTGGAAACCTGAATAAACATTTATTTATTTTTTTTTTCGCGAGTGGCATTGTATGTTTGTATACTTGCTTATAATCGAAAAAGAAAAAAAAAACTTTAGCTAATTATTAAGTGGTACTGTCTTATAGCCATCGTTATTACATACACAGCACAAGAATTATGTCAAATGTTTGAAAATTTTCTGGATTTTAGAAGATACATATGTCACATACATATGTCATAGAGAAATTGTAAACATCTCGATAAATATAAATAACAAAATTGATTTTATTCCCTCCCCCCAGGGCATTTTTTATTCCCGGGTGCTAGCTTGATAAACTTTGAAAAGTAGCTCAATAGAATCTAGGGCCCGTTTATGGTTCTCGATGTCGATTAAGGCCGATAGTAATGAAGTAGAGAGTTTACAGCTGCCGAGTGGGAAATGTTCGAATATAAAATTGCCGTCGACGGGTAACATATTCAAATTACGATCGAGTTTATTCGATGTCGAGAACCACAAAACGGGCCTCAGCACTAAATGGTAAGAAATTCCGAATTATAAATTTCTTCAATTCATTGCTTTCTTTAAAATGTGTTACATGCGCTCTTTACGCATACACAAAGCTAAACACTTTACATTATAATAATATATATATATATATATATATATATGTAAACATGTATATATTTTACTGCTTCAATCGTTCCCAATGTGCGTGAGCAGCACCAAGTACGAGCAAGAGAAAATTAGCGGTTACTCAGTTTTAAGTATAGTAGGGTGGTGCAAATTTTTTGTTATCTTTCTAGTAAATTTTAAAATTCAATTCTGTATAATGTTCCTTGTGTTTTCTAATACATAACACAGGGAGAGTAAGAGATTTGCGAAAGGTCTTTAAAGCACAAAGATATGCTTTATAGAACTCTCTAGGTTACATATGCTCAAGATTTCCAGAGCTGCTTTGGTTCCCTATTCCCTATTCCCTATTCCCTATTCTGATCTGAAGGCTCTGTTTAGGCGAACAAGTTCTCTCAAATTGTTTAGTTTAGGATCTACTTCTTAGATACTGTCACCTAAAAATATTGAATTTTTCCTTTTTCTTAAATTATTGCTGCAAACCTTTGTTTAAAGCATTGAACTTAGCTTTAAGTTTATCTTCACTAAAATTTGAGTGTTAAGCTCATAAAGCAACTAATAAAGATAAGTCGACCCAGAATATCACGGATATTAAAAACAATGTTTTAAGAAAACTTCACCAAGCATTTGTGATTCGGATGGAAAGAAACCTTAATAAATTTCCTAAACTCCAAAAAGTTCCTATATAAATATTTATTTTATTATTTAAACTTAACGAAAGTTGTCTTTTTGTAATTGCTTTGCTTTGAATATGCGTTTGGCATATTAATTCACGCGTTCTTTGTGTCTTTATTACTGAATCACAAGCCAATGTTTTAATAAAAAGTAAACAAATAAACAAACAAAAAGCGCATGAGAAAGCTTCAATTATTTCACGGCGAAGCTTTGATGATCATTGTCCATAACTAATAAATATTTCGTATTTATTGTTTTGGAACTATGAACAGGTCCTTGTATAGGAATTTATCTCACTAATACGATATACACCTGCTTGCCTAAATCTCAACTAGAATCGATGAGTTTTTCTTTCTATTTCCGAATAGTGATCTCGAAACTTTCATTTGAATTTAGAAGTTTGTCTAACCTTAACTAAGTCAACTTTATCGGTTGGACAGTTCATTCACGATTACCACGATGTGATGTGATCATGTGTATCAGCCTTGGCCAGGGTCATCAGAAGCGTGTATTGCTGATTTTCAACATCTTGACGCTCATTTTAAAATCAGTGGATGCTTCCAAAAACACACTTGTTTTTTTTTGTTTCTTCAATATTACTAAGAATATAGGACTGCCACAGACGTCGTGCTCATCTACAAGCATACGCAATCGCCGTCTGCAGACGCCATTTATGTCAACGCATTAAAGTTTTTCAAATAATTACATTAAACATAAGCGTTTAATGAATTAACTATTGGTTTTATTAAGAGTAGCACTGGTTGCAAGAATGATTCGCGTAACACAAATTCAAAGGTTTTTGTGGTTGCTTTCAGTGCTATGTTATAGTATCTGACTTCGGGTTTTAGAATACCCCAAAGATCCAAAATAGTTTTAGATTGACGGCAAGCACAGCTAGGTCGAACATTGGAGCGTGCTTTCTGTGTATCGCCATAAGTACCAAGGAATCTCAAAGATCTTATTCGTCGACTTATCGCATTGTAAAGGACATATCAGGTTTTCTAAGCGTCTTAAATAAAATAAAAAAGACACCTTTTCTTGTGAAAGATGGTAGAGAAGTCTTTTCAAAACTCCACTGGGCCGTAAAACATCCTTTTTTTGTACGTCAAACGATTCTTTTCATCGTTTTCCGCTGGCGGTGTCATTCTTTGTGAAGAAGCTCGTTTCCGTAAACCGCTGGCTGTTAAATTGGCCACTACAGTAAATCTAATTATTTTGCTCTCTTTTCAAACACACTCAGCTAAAGAGTATGTTGCAAGTCTTATGTAGAAAAGGCAGAAGAATTTGTGGTCACTTTTATCTTAGAAATTGTGATTTGCAACATGCTTCGTATACGAGGCAAACCTAATTATTTTGCTCTTTTTTCAAACGCACTCAGCTAAAGAGTATGTTGCAAGTCTCATGTAGAAAAGGCAGAAGCATTTGTGGTCACTTTTATCTTGGAAATTGTGATTTGCAACATGCTTCGTATACGAGGCAAACATTCATGAAAAAATTAATACTGTTTGGGCAAAGGTTGAGCAAGACGAAAAGGCAACAGGCTTTGGCATCGTCACAACACGTCCGCCTCCTGGATCAAGTCAAATTAAGCTTAAGCCTAAGATAAAGACCCTTTAAAGAAATTGGTTACCAAAGAGAGCCTAGTATATAAGGGCTAGAATATGTGAAAAATACTGTAGTCGAAGTGTGCAGTTCGCAAGGAACGAAGAGAAAGTTAAATCAAGTTATAGTACCTAAATTATATATGTTTAAGTCTTTGTTTTCTTTTGCTTTTTTAGCTAAAAGAGCTTAAGTAGTTGCTGCAATAAGATTTGTGTTGGAAAACATTTATCAGTAAATGCAACAATTGTTTGTGGAGGATTTTAACTTTCGATTTTTCCCTCTGCGACTTGCACATACCTTTCACAGCCTTCCGCAACCTGTACTTATGAGTCTTTTCTGTCCGTTCGATTCTAAACACTTCAGTAAATCAATAAATATTAAAGCAAATCAGCCAATACAAAAGTGACGCACAAACTCGCTTTGTTAGCAAACTCATCCAATGGTCAATTTTCAATGGATTCAATCGTACAAACGGTAACTACAATTTTTCAAAATAATATCTATACTCCATGGGGCTATTGGATTCTAAAATTTTGGTGTGAAAAATTGATGGACTCTCAAATATCGGTCTAAAGCGAATGCAATTACACTCTGCATGTTGGATGTTTTCCAACGTAAATCTTCTTCTCCCACTTCTTACCTTTTCAAATGAACATGCGAGTTGGCGGACTTGCATGACAAAATTGGTTCGGAATTAACGATTTAATATAAGGTTTTTCTCGAAGGGGGTAAAATGTTTATGAATTTAATAAAAATGAAATAAAAGCACAAATCGCGGCTGCACTTCCTAGTATGTCATCCGAATGACATTGTTCATGCATATGCATACGCATAGGCATATATTCATCAAAAATTCCAAGCATGCCGCTTCCTTTATATTAATTTAAAAACAATCAATTAACGAACGCAACGCACTATGTTACATGTTAAATGTTTGCACGTTTCCTTCACAATTCTTATTTCATTTCTCCTCACAGAATAACCTTTGCTAACACATTTATTTGATTTGATAAAATCAATTAAATTTTAAACGTGATGAGAGTCTCGACGAATTTGGGAGTAACGTGGTTGCTGGTAAGTCACTTCTTGCTTTCATTTCCACTTTTTCTTTCAATTCAATATTCTCTGATTTAGTTACTTTGTTACTCTTGCAATGTATATTCTCATATACGTCTTGAGGCTCCCGAGGAACATCATTTAGCCGTAAAAGTTTTACCATCCTTTTTACGTACTGCTGTAGAAAGCCCGCCGTCCGATAGTCCTAGTGGGGAATTAAGCCGAATTAGCATGGTTCCTAGATTTGGCGATATCTTCCTACCTCTGCGCAGTGCTGTGGAGAGCATACCTAGTGTTAATAAAAAAACAATAGCAGAGTTAAGAGACAACACTTCCCATCGAGATTTCATTCGCGATGCTGTTGAGTCGTTGCCCACTGAAGAGAAGGACGACGAAGAGTTTCTGGAGGAGGAGCCCTATTCGCCTGATGTCCCAAAAAGCGAGATAGATCTAATCCAGTCCGAGAAACTTGTGGAAATTATAAATCCGGAAGTTGAGACCTTTTATCAAAGAGATCCGTGGTCTAAAACCGATAAATATGCTGCTTTTGTGTTACCCAGTTTATACAGAGATCAAGTGGACATATTTTCAGCACAACCTTACCGCTCGGACTCGCCGTTTCAACAGCTGGTGAAGGCTTGTGAAGTCAGGCATCTACATCAAGTAGACAATAGACCTTTATTTTTTGATAGATTAACTAATGCGGACAATAAATACGAGGAGCGTCCTTATGGTGCTTTAGCTCATATTAAATTTCCTAATCCAAAGGACTTTCCTAAAAGTTTCAATACGTCCCCTGAAGTCTTGTGTTATATAACTAATTGGTCTTTCTATAGGCATGCTGTCGGACAATTTGTTCCCGAGCGTCTTGATAAAAGATTGTGCACTAAAATAATATATTCTTTTGCTTCTTTGGATCCGGATCATTTAAATATAAAAGAATTCGATCCGTGGGTTGATATTGATAATCAGTTCTATAAACGTGCCGTGTCTTCGGGCATTCCAGTGCTAATAGCATTAGGTGGTTGGACGGATTCAGCTGGCGATAAATATTCCCGTCTAGCTTCGGATGAGATCAGAAGACGTGTATTCGCTTCTAATGTGGTCGGTTTCTTGAGAAGACATGGTTTTTCCGGGTTACATTTAGATTGGAATTATCCTAAATGTTGGCAAAGCGATTGCTCCAAGGGACCTGCTAGCGATAAACCAAATTTAACAAAATTAGTGCGCGAAATACGAGCCGAATTTGATCGAGTAGATAAAAAATTTAAGCTGGGGGTATCCATTTCAGGATATAAAGAGATCATTACAGAAGCCTACGAGCTTGCTGATCTCTCGAAACTGGTTGATTACCTAACTGTCATGACTTACGATTATCACGGCGCTTGGGAGGGACAAACTGGTCACGTGAGCCCTTTATATGGTCGTAAAAGAGATAGATATCCTCAGTACAATACCGATTATGCTATGCAACTGTTGCTGAAGCTAGGAGCCAAAAGAGAACGTATTATTATGAGCATTCCTTTCTATGGTCAGTCGTTCACATTAGAAAAGGATTACACTTCACTAATAGGGGAAGGAGTAAGATCTCAGGGACCTGGTGAAGCGGGGGAGATTACCAAACAACCCGGAATGTTGGCTTACTATGAAATTTGTCAACGAATACGTAAAAATAAATGGTTGGTCGGCCGAGATGCGGAACGCAAGGCGGGACCATTTGCTATGCTACGTAATCAGTGGGTGAGCTTTGAGGACACGGCTTCCGTGGAAGCTAAGGCGCGTTATGCTGTAAATATGGGTTTTGCTGGGGTGGCAGCATGGACAATCGATTTAGATGATTTTCAAAATCGATGCTGCAGTGAACCTTTTCCTTTATTAAGTGCTATAAACCGAGCATTAGGTCGTTTAAATACTCCACCTCCCACCCAAGTGAACTGCATGCATCCGCCCAAACCAGTAACACCTCCACCACCAGTAGTGACTACTATGAGTAGTGATGGTGCTTCCCATACCCAGCATACAACCCCTAACATTGTACAAACAACTCAGCGCCCGTCAACCGTTACTATCACCACCACCGCAGCAACGAAAAAACCCACAACTACCAGATCGACAACTACTCTTAGAACAACGCATTTACCCTTGACTCCAACGCCTTCTCAAAATGATGAAAGACCGACTACGATACCAGCGCCAGCTGTAGTTCGCCCCGTTTTACAAATATCAAATTGTACCACTGGGCAATATTTTGGTGATCGCGTAAATTGCAATGCTTATTATCAATGCGTAATGCCCGGAGAATTGCGTAAGCAATATTGTCCGGGAGGCCTGCATTGGAATAGACAAAATAAAATTTGCGATTGGCCAGCAGCTGCGAAATGCATGCCTTCCAAAAAACAACCATATACGACTTACGCACCGGTAACGACAACGCAACGTACAACGACAACAGCTCTTTACTGGACCACCCCACGACCTTTCAAACCCATAAATCACCAAACTACTCACAAACCGTTGAGGCAATGCAGCGAGGGGACGTATTATACCCACCGCCATTGTAGTAAATACTACATTTGTGTAAACAATGCTTTGGTCCCAAATTCTTGTGGCAGTAATTTGCACTGGGACGCCATTCGTAAAACTTGTGACTGGCCTGAAAACGTAAAGTGCGTTACAACTAAGCACTATTTACGTCTTGTACAATTCAAAGCGATACCTGAAGATCCTTGTAACGGTGAAGAAATAGTTCCCTACCCAAACGACTGTTCCAAGTTTTTATTTTGTTTATGGAATCGTTTTCAGGCCGGTGAGTGCGGTCCTGGCTCCCATTTTAATGCAGAAACTGGGATGTGTGATTGGCCCAATTCAGCAAGATGTACGGATGATGCCTCTGGTAGTGAAACAAATGGAATAGAAAATAGACCTTTAGAGCCTAGACCGGCACCTACAACACACAAGCCTGCCATGATCACGACATCATCGCCGCCCACTCATCTCACGCAGAAACCATTCGTTCAGCCCGTAAGTGGTTATTATAAGATTGTTTGCTATTTCACTAATTGGGCTTGGTATCGTCGTGGAATGGGACGCTACACGCCTGATGATATAGACACTAATCTCTGTACACACATTGTTTATGGGTTCGCAGTTTTAGATTATTCTGAATTAGTTTTAAGGACACACGATTCGTGGGCTGATATCGACAACAGCTTTTATACCAGGGTTAGTGGTTTGAAAAGTAAAGGCATCAAAGTTAGCTTGGCGTTGGGTGGCTGGAATGATTCTCAAGGAGATAAATATAGCCGTTTGGTAAGAAGTTCTGCAGCCCGGGGACGCTTTGTTAGACATGCCGTTGAATTTTTAGAAAGGTACGGTTTCGAAGGTTTGGATTTGGATTGGGAATATCCGGTTTGCTGGCAAACTGAATGTCGTAAAGGTATGCCTGACGAAAAACAGGGCTTTGCCGCGTTAGTACAAGAACTTTCCGAGGCTTTCGCACCACGCGGTCTATCGCTGTCTGCGGCTGTTTCACCCAGCAAAAAGATTATCGACGAAGGCTATGATGTTCCTGTTTTGTCCAAATATTTCGATTGGATTGCCGTGATGACTTATGATTTTCATGGTCAATGGGATAAAAAAACCGGACATGTAGCGCCATTATTTTTTCACCCCGACGATGACATCGAATATTTTAACACAGTAAGGTTTTCCTGCTTTGCTTCTAGGAAAATTTTAACATAAATTTTATTTTATTCAGAATTTCTCAATTAATTATTGGATTGACAAAGGTGCTCCATCACGGAAACTTGTGCTAGGTATGCCGTTGTATGGACAATCATTTACTTTGGAAACCGTTTATAATAATGGGTTGAACTCCAAGGCATCGGGTCCAGGACAAGCAGGGGAATTCACCAGAGCCCCTGGCTTCCTTGCTTATTATGAGATATGTGATCGTGTTAATCATCAAAATTGGAAAGTTGTTCAGGATAAACAAAGTCGTATGGGACCTTACGCTTTCAAAGGAAATCAATGGGTTTCTTATGATGATCCACGCATGATTCGAAAGAAAGCGCAATTAATACGAGCCTTAGATTTAGGTGGCGGCATGGTTTGGGCCCTGGACTTAGACGACTTTCGTAATCGATGCGGCGAGGGTGTCCATCCTTTGTTAACTCAGATACACGATGTTTTAAGAAATCCTCCAAGTGATTATGACTCAACATGTGAGATAATTTTCAAAGGGGGTTTTGTAAATACACTTAAACGTTTTCATTGCAGCCGATTTAATTTCGTTTGAAATGGAGTTTGACACAGAGATAAGTAGTGCGCAACAAGTATCTTCTGAATCAGAGTGGGATAACGAAAATTCCCCTGAAGAAGTGAATATTATTGAACTAGAGGAAGAGGAAGATGTAGAAGGTTTCGAAATTATTTCTAGTGCTGAACTGACGCCTGCTTTAAAACCTACCTTATCTAATGACTTCAAAGTTGTATGTTATTTTACTAATTGGGCTTGGTATCGCCAAAATGGAGGTAAATACTTACCTGAGGATATTGACGCCCACTTGTGCTCCCACATTGTCTACGGTTTTGCTGTACTAAATCGTGAAACCCTTACTATTCAGCCTCACGACTCGTGGGCTGACTTAGATAATCATTTCTACGAACGCGTCGTAACGTATCGTTCCAAAGGCATTAAGGTTAGTGTAGCTATAGGTGGCTGGAATGATTCGGCTGGCGATAAATACGCTCGGCTTGTTAGAAGTGCAGCTGCTAGATCACGCTTTATAAGAAATGTTATGGATTTCATGGAAAAATATGGTTTTGAAGGCCTGGACTTGGACTGGGAATATCCAGTATGTTGGCAAGTTGACTGCAAAAAAGGTAGCCCCGACGAAAAGGAAGGTTTTAAACAACTGGTGATTGAGCTGTCCGAGGCCTTTAAAGCAAAGCATTGGTTACTTTCCTCAGCTGTCTCACCTAACAAAAAGGTAATCGATGCAGGCTATGACGTGAAGCAATTATCTGAATATTTAGATTGGATTGCTGTTATGACATATGATTATCATGGACAATGGGATAAAAAAACTGGGCACGTGGCTCCTATGTACGATTATCCTGGCGGTGTAGAAAACTTCAATGTTAATTTTTCGATTAACTATTGGTTACAAAATGGAGCGGAACGCAAAAAATTGATAATGGGTATGCCAATGTATGGGCAATCCTTTACCTTAGCTCAGGCGAGCGATCACGGCTTAAATGCTCCTTCTTACGGTGGCGGAGAGGCAGGGGAGGCCACAAGAGCGCGTGGTTTTTTGTCGTATTATGAAATTTGCACGTATATACAGAAGCGTGGCTGGAATGTTGTCAGAGATCCACGAGGACGTATGGGCCCATACGCTTTTTTGCGTGATCAGTGGGTTTCTTTTGATGATGCGCCTATGATACAACACAAGTCAGAATACGTAAAAGCGATGGGTCTAGGTGGGGCGATGATTTGGGCTTTAGATTTGGATGATTTCAAGAATGTATGTAATTGCGAATCCTATCCCTTGCTAAAGGCTATTAACCGTATCTTGAGAAACTACTCTACGCCGCAACCGAATTGTTTGCTGGAAAAAAGAGATAAAACTATGAGTAAGTATTTAAAAATGGTATCAAAATTTCGCCTCTCCTTAAATACCGGTTTTAGTCGCCGATTTTGAAGGCAAGCCACCTTCATCACATACACCTAAGCCAACTGTTAGTAATAGTCCCGTAACACCAACTGTCTCTTTCAAACCTACCAAACCTATGCAAACCTTTCCGGACTCACCAACGGAATGTCATGGTAAATCATATGCCTCGCATCAATCCGACTGCAACAAATATTACATCTGTCAGTACGGAGAATTTGTGGAACAAAAGTAAGTCCCTAAATTCAGAACAATGTGAAAATTTATTATTCATTCTACACTTTTGCAGATGCCCATCAGGATTACACTGGAATGAAAATTATTGCGATTGGCCTCAATCTTCTAGATGTTCGATTCGTAATCCCGAAACAAGCAGTGAATCTCTTCACTCCGCATTTGTTACGCATAAGTCCACCAAAAAACCGGGTGTAATCCTTAATAAAAAACCTGCATACCGACCCAAACCTGCTCCAGATCTCACACCCTTAAACAATTCCGAAAATTTTAAAGTGGTATGCTACTTCACCAACTGGGCATGGTATCGTTCGGGACAAGGTAAATTCATACCTGAAAATATAGATGAAAACCTCTGCACACATATAATTTATGGTTTTACTATATTGAATAACAACACGTTGACTATAAAGACGCATGATGTCTGGGCTGATATTGATAACAGATTTTATGAACGTGTAGTGGCCTATAAGAAAAAGGGCATACGTGTTACTGTTGCCATAGGTGGTTGGAACGATTCTTCAGGCAATAAATATGCGCGCTTGGTTTCGAATCCAAAGGCCCGAAAACGTTTTATAGAAAGTGTCTTGAAGTTTATTGAAAGATATGGCTTCGAAGGCTTAGATTTGGATTGGGAATACCCAGTTTGTTGGCAAGTTGATTGCTCGAAAGGATCCAAAAGAGAAAAGGCGTCTTTTACTGCTTTGATACGTGAGCTGCATGAGGCTTTTAAGCCACGTTCTCTATTGCTCTCGGCGGCCGTGTCACCTAGTAAAATGGTCATCGACGCTGCCTACGATGTGTCCAGCTTAGCTTATTATTTTGATTGGATCTCTATCATGACTTATGACTTCCACGGTCATTGGGATAAAAAAACTGGGCATGTTGCTCCTTTGTATTCTATGATAGCTGACAATGATTACAATAGCAATTTCAGTATAAATTATTGGATAGCTAAAGGTGCACCATCACACAAACTTATAATGGGTATGCCTTTGTATGGTCAAGCATTTACGCTTGCTGAAAATTCAAAATGTAGTCTTAAAAATAAAACTCTTGGCCCTGGTCGCGCTGGTGCCTACACAAGATCCAGAGGCTTCTTATCTTATTACGAAATATGTGAACAGATTAACAATGGCGGCTGGACGGTAATGCGTGATTCTGAAGGTCGTATTGGTCCGTATGCTTGTAGAGGTAATCAGTGGGTTTCTTACGACGACGTAGAAGATATACGTCGCAAATCTCAGTATATCAGAAGAATGCGTCTCGGTGGCGGCATGGTATGGGCTTTAGACCTGGATGATTTCCGAGGTCGTTGCGGTTGCGGCAGATATCCTTTGTTAAGGACTATAAATCACGAATTACGTGATTTTCCTGGTCAGAAAGTGAATGATTGCACGTAAGCTGAGCTTAAAGTATTGAAGATTAGTTGTGGAGAGAAAATAATTAGTTTGAAAAACAAACTGATCGAGAAAAGCATGCCATTGACAGCTTAGAACAATGCTCTAAATCTAATATTAATTATATATCGTTGAGATTAAGAAATTACGGCAATCAAGCATGTCGCTACTATGGCCTTGATTGATCATAAAAATTTAAACAGTTAAGCAGTTTTGGTCTTCTCAACGAAATGATTTTTATATTTCTTAGTGTAATAATTTTCCGTCCGACTCCAATAAATTCGGGTGGAAATCGGCTTTAGTTTTTAAGCTGTCTCACTTTTTTCCTATTGAGTATTACTTTTAAGCATCAATATAAGTATTTAGAATTTTTCATGCCTTTTTTTAAATGTGAGAAATAGAGGAGCTTAAATAGTATTTTTCCTTGTTACTAATAGGAGCATAAAAATCTAAGCATATTGTGTAAGTAATTGTAAATTTTTTTTTGTGTCACCACCAAAAAGGGCTTAAATAACAAATTATAAACAAATTTTTCTCAAAAAATTAAGTTCGCCACATGTTAACTGCATGTTTTTATTATTACTATTATTATTATTTTTTATTTTTATTTATTTTTTTCGTTTATAAAAGAGGAATGAATCAGGCGTGTAAAAGATAAGACGTTTATGTCCAGAAACGTCGAGTTTTCAACGCCTTCATTCATTCATTCATGTATTCATTTTGTTAAAACGCGTTCGACGCCCAGAAGGAAGCATCAAAGACCCCACAAAAGTATATATATTCTTGATCAGTATCAAATTCTAAATCGATTTAAGCATGTCTGTCTGTCCGTCTATATATTGTCTGTTTTAAATGTTCTCCTGGCCGCAAAATGAAGTTATCGACTTCAAATTTGACAGCAACATTCGAAGTTCTTACACGCTGGTTGGTATTGATAATGGGCCAACTGGGTCGAAGGACACGCGCACGGCACCACGTAAACTAAGGATATCTTTGTTTTCGAAAGAAATTGAAAAATTGCTTTTTCGCTCATTACTCATAAAATTTTATATAAAGTTTTAGAGAATATATTAAAAAAAACAAAATTTTCTCTTTGCAATTACTTTGTTAAATGCTTTTCTAAATGCTTCTTCAAATTTGGAAAGACTGTTGGATGTGATTTAGATATGGCACTCAGTTATTTTTTTTAAAACCTCAAAATATATCTACACTGCGTCTATTTTAATCATTTTAAATTATATAACGCGCTAGTGTAAAATCTATGTAAGCTACTTTTAAAAAAAAAAGCAATATTCGCACCATTTTACATTAATGAAACTTATAATCAAAAATTCTTCTATTATTCTTCGTTCAGTGTACGTTCGTTTCAATTTCGTGCGCCCATATGTTAATTTAAAAAGCAACAAAGCCGATAAGGGAGGAAGCAGTAAATTCGGCAGTAGATCAGCTGATTTATTCTTTGTGATGTTTATTTTAAAAATAAAGTTATACTCTTTCTCATCTGGCAGTGCTTCGACTGCGTAGGAAGGAGGATATTTACAAAAATTTTGTGTTTTAATATTTTATTTAAGAGCGTGCGAATTTGTGATTCTGAATGGGGTGAAGGAGAGAAGGAGTTGTATATATATGTATATTATCATCAAAATATTAGTATCGCGAAAATATTTGGATTGTATATAGGGAAAGCATAAAAAAATAAAATATGAGAATATACAGAAAAAAGTATGAAAGTGTGCGAATGCATTGACGAAACTTGAAGAAGTTTAAAAGTGAAAAATGTGTATTTAAAGTAAAGCGGTAAAGTTTTCACAGTCCTTTTTAAAAGACGTTTATTGCTCAAAACGTGTACACAACCTTATTGGTTCTAACAACTAATTACCACCAGTAGATCAGAATGTTTGGAACACACCGAATTTTTACATGTATAAATCGAGGTTTGTTAAAGAGATCAAAGTCGTTATACAACTTTGCTACTATTATTTCAAACGATCTTGGGCAAAAGAATTATTCCAAATTTACTGCTGGCCGCGAGGCAGCATTGCCACTGGGCATTTATCCTTTGTGTGAAGAGCGAGCGTTAGATTTAATATCAAATCTCAAGGAAACGGAATTGGCTGCCATAAAATTAGCTTTAAAAAAGTATGAAGCAAAAAAGCAAAAGGAAACGTTTGAAGGTAAATTCGTTTATATATGTATTTTCATTCTATTATAATTTTTCAGATTTTCAAAAATTGGTGAATTAAGGTTGCAAAAAACAATGCTTACATTAATGGGAGCCATTTCACTTTAATATGCCATGTAAAGCTAGGCATAACCTTCAACGTATTGCGTACGTTCTAGTTCACCTGACCAATTTTGTTGAAAACACGTTAATTATTATTTATTGTTATCAATCGGTATCAATCGGAATTTCAACTCAATTTTCGCGCGCTTTCGTCTTGAATTATACGATTTTTATGAGTGTTAAATTTCGAGCGATATCAAAAGAATGACTCAGAGTAATTCTGTACGGGTTGTCTTACATTAAAAGGAAAAAGTCTACACTTTTTCAGATAACATTCCGAGGAAAATTTATCCTTGTTCGACTCCGAAGATATTTTATGCTTTGCGCATTCAGATGTGATTCAGATTCACACATGAATACTCGCATATACATTAGAGGATAATATCACTCTGCCAGCTTAAAAAAAGAGAAAATTAAAAGCAAAAGATTATTCGAGGGAGTTACATTTAAACATACATTTAAATAGCAACAAAAAATTGCAAAATTAGAAAATTCTTTAGCGACATCTTTAATTTAAGGTGCTCTGGACCCGATAAACCATATTCCCATTGACAATGTTAATAAATAATCATCAGTTAGCAAGACAAAGTTGTATGCAGGTCAGAAACTTGAGGTATTTAAATAATTGAATTGACTCAGCCGACACATTCGCAATTCGACAACCGTAGATTGTGTATGTGTTATAGATAGCGAATAGGTCTTATGCTGTTTCCATTTTATTTATTGGTGTTATTGTACCTTTACACCAACACTTTTGGTCTTCTTTCCATCCTATACTTTCACAACTCCTTTGAAAAACACAGTTCTTAAGCTCTTTTATTTGTCTTAATTTATACTTGTAACGCTAATTTAAATCTAAAATATAACTTAATTGGATTTCTTTATTTTTGCCTGAGTTAAAAGAATAAAAAAAATAAAGGAGTTCATGCAAACTTGATTCTACAGAAGAAAAAAAAATAAATTAATCTACACGCCCATAGTTACTGAAATACCTAGAAGGCTTTGAAACATTTTGATTGCTTTCAATGAGAAAACTCCAATTTTCGATCAAAAAGGTGAATAGATAATTCCCTAGTTGAATAAATAACTAATACCGCATTCTCTCTCAGCTTTATATCTGTTTAGCGGTTGTCTCGATGAAGCTATGCTAACCTATTTTGTTGAGAAAAACATTTAAACGAATATTGCCATTTTCCAAAGGCATCTATTTATGTAAGGCATTTCTATATATTCTATATATATATGTAGAGAAGTTAGAAACTGCCTGGTAAGACAACAGGCCTTCTCTTCTGCTGCAGGGGTTCATTTGCCTCAGGTAAGCTTCTCGGAGCGCTTGTGAAAGAGCTCAACATAACCAAGGAAAAACTTTAATAGATTTACTGTATTTTCTTTCACATATTCTGGAAAATTTAAAATGTCTACTAAGCCTACAAAGAAAATTGATTTTCTAAACAATTTAGGGCAGACTTACCCCGAAAGAAACTTTGAATAATTTTAAGGCATAGATTCAACCTTTTCATCAACTGTTCATTCTCATACGTTTATGTACTTTCGTTGGCTATTCTTTTGCTGGAAAGTTTGTCTATCCCTCCCGATTCATTCATCTATGCCCTGTCGTATTAACCATTCCAAAGTTCTAATGAAAAAAAAAAAAATAAATAAAATTCAGAAAAATAATGTCTAAAAACTTTCAGAATTCAAATGCAATGTACCTCGAAAGTATTCTTTGGGAATACACTCGCCAGTTCCCAGTATTTTAGTCGCACAATGTTTCAAAGCTCATTGAAGTTCTATGAAAATGAAAACAAACTCATTGAAGTTCCATGAAAATGAAAAGAAACTCATTGAAGTTCTTTGAAAACGATACGAAGCTCATTGGAGTTCTATAGTATCCAACACAACATCAATATTAGAATTGTTTATATAAGGATTATATTCTCATCATTTCAATATATCCGCAATTTGAAATTTCTTAGCAAAATTAAGATATACATATATTCATATAGCACACAATACGTACACACCAATTCAATAAGAACTGAAGGCCAATAAAAAAGAAAGTTAAATAATTTCTCTTATTCAATCCATGTTGCGATTTCATTTCTAATTTGGTAGAACCGGTTTTTTTTTTTTTTGGGTGAACCATGTTTTCTTTACACTTAAACTCAAATCAGCAAGAGGAGGAATCTTGGTTAAATATGGTGTTAAACAAATGCATTAAAATTGCATTATAAAAGAAACCAAACTTTCTCTCCATAACGGTTCCATTGCGGGCAGACTTAGTGTTTACATGACCTTATCCGAGAAGAGGAACTTGTAGATCGCTGCCCTATTACCGTATTATCTGCGCCATCGGATCGTATTGTTAGGTAGTATCAATTTTCAAACTGCCTGAAAATTTCATGAGATTTCGACCGTTAGTTAACAAGTTGCAGTTGTTTTAGCGACGCTACGCACGAAATTCAAATTTTTCCCATTGTTTTACAAAAACAAACTTACTTACCGTCACTAAAACAACTTGTAATTAGTAAATTAATGGTTGCCGAAATGTCATGTTCCCATGTTTCCAGGCAAGTCAGAGTCTTGCTTTATGGCTTTGCAATGCGCAAATGGTTCTGTCTACGCAAGCAGCCCATTGCGCGCTTAATGATCGAATTTCAAGTTTTAATTATCTTACTCAATATCAGTGGACGGTTAAATATGGTTCAACTCCAATTATCACATTAATCAAGGACCCATATGCGAAACTCTTTTTGTCTCTGCCATCTCAAAATTCCTTCATTTAACTCTTTTATTAAAAGATTCTTAACATGTTAATGAAATCGCTTCATATGGACGAATTATGTGCAATGATTTCTCCTTAACACCAACGATTTTGTAAACATTTTTATTTTACTGGTTTTAATATTTGGTTTATCTAACTGTTTATAGTATACTTCTAACTATAGCTCTCTATTTCTCTATATGCATCTACCTAATTATTGTTTATGTTACTTCTTTTAAATACTTCTTTTCTTCATGTTTAACTCTATCGACACTTGCTTCATCATCCACTTCGTCACTCTTTGCCTATAAAAAAAAAACATCCACAATTTCTGTTTTCTCTGAACGACACTTCAATATCGTCATCATCGCCACAGGCAAGTTAGCAGCTACACAATGGCGTACAAAATTTGGACGCTTATCAAATGTACCTACGCTGGGGGAAGTAGATCCCACTGGTTCATATTGTGCCTTTCCAGATGACTGGTTAAAACGCAAAGCGGGTAAAAAAAAAAAACTTATACTCTATATATAACACTCAAACGATTAACGTTGAGAAAATAAAGAAAAAAAAAAAAAAAAAACTTTTTCACAAATTAACCATAAATTATGCCCATTATGCCATAAAATGCTAAATTCCGCTATTATTTCACAGACATTTGAAAACGAACTTGTTTTTACGAATTCACTTAACTTTGTTTTCAAATTTGTTTTATTCTAGAATTCTCTAGCATTCTTATAAATATTCTAAAAATTTTCAAATAGACCTTCGAAGCTCAGTGGAAAACTCTTTTATAATTTCTTTTCTTTTCTTGAAATTGTTTATCTCAACTTCAGCGGAGAAAGCTGTTAATCCTACGCAGTCTGATTTATGGAAAAGTAAGTCGAAAGAAATTTTCTTTTTTAATCATTTATAGAATTTAGAGAATATTTACATACCAATAAGAGAGATTCAATACGATTACGATTAGTATAAAGTGTTCTGTCTGAAACGTGTATGGCAACACTATTAATAGGCCGACGCAATTTCTAAATAATACCAACCTTCAATCGGTACGTGACAGGTGTGGTTTGAAGGTTAGTACTATCCAAAAATAACTATCAACAGTGTTAACATATATGCGTCCGACCGGAGACTTATTGAGTGATGTGATACGTATCTTTCCAAATTAGTATTTGCAGCAGAAAACTTTTCATTCTTTGCCAGATTATAAATTAAAAAGAATGATGATTTGATGATAACAACTCTCGCGGTTATTAATTAATCAATTAATTGTCTGCAAACATGTTCTTAATCTTAAATAGAATTTAAATAAAATTAATCGAATTCTTAAATAAAAATTAATCAAATTAATATGATTTCTGTACCCATAACCGAAGGATGAGGGTTATATTCATTTTGTCAAAACGTTTGTAACGCCCAGAAGGAAGCATCAGAGATCCCATAACGTGTCAAATTTTAAATCGATTTAATCATGTCCGTCTGTCCGTCTATGTAATGTCTGTTGTAACCATTCTCGTGGCCGCAAAAATAAATCTATCGACTTCAAATTTGGCAGAAACATTGAAAGTTCTTACGCGTAGGTTGATATCGATAATTGATATTGATACGCCTACAGTACTACGTAAATTGGGGGGCACTTCTCTTTTTCAACAGGAATAAAAAATGGTTTTTCGCTTATTACTCATAAATTACAGCAGATAAATTCATAAAAACTTGAATGTATATTCTATGTCCGATGTTATAGTAACTGCACGACAATGAGAAAATTTGAGAACGCCTTTCCCACATTATAGTGCATCAAAATTTAATTATTTTCTCAATACTTCTAGAACGCGCAGAAGCAAGCTTCAAAAGCCACATAAAGAATATAAATTTTTGACCAATTTCAAATTTGATATACACCTAAACATGTCCGCCTGTTCGTCTGTCCATCTGTCTGTTTGCTCATTTTTGCAGTATTTGTGGTAAACATTCTCCCGCTAGCAAAATTGCAAAAGAATTTGGATTTCATCTAAATTTTTGAAAGGACGCCTACAACGTCCACATATACGTATACATATGCCTATACGAAAAAACGTTTTTTAAAAATAGAAGAAATCAGCTGTGCCCACTCCATATTGTAGAGCATGAACATTTTGTTCTTTAATTTCTTTCGAATGTTTTGAGATAACAGTGATGGGTATAAAAGATTCGGCCCCGACAGATTTTAATTTTCTCATTTGTTAAAGTTAAGACGTACATTCTAAAGTCGTGACCGCTCTATTATCTACAGTATATGGGAGAAAACAATGCGTCTTCTTCTTGTTGTAGTTTTTGCTGACTCGTGCTTCAATTTTAATATTCCGCCAGAATCGTCACAATAAAATGGTTCAATACCGATTTTATTATTATAAAACAAGGCTGCTACGTGAAGCAACTCACAAAGAAAACAAAAGCCCTTGCACTCCGCTTTAAATCTTTTTAGCCAACTAAATATTTAATTTCGTGAAAGACGAGTTGGGGACGACGCGCGCGTGATATTTTAATTTTCTCAAAGATGTCCTTTTTCTGTCTGTTTCAATTTGAAAGGTTTTTAGTTAAAAGCACGTAATAAAAAAGATTTCCGCTCAGCTTACGCGTACGTGTGTCGCGTTAACTATTTCATGGAATGGATCGGTCTCTTTTCGTATATATATGTAAAGAACAGATTTAGGAAACACTTTTTTTTACATAGTTTTTCTTTGCTAAGATCCTTTAGTTTCGTTATATTTGCCGATATTTTTGACTCGATATTTTTATATATTGTTTTTTTTTTTTTTTTATGTTAATGTTTTTAAGTTTTCTTTGTAAATGCGGTACCATTCGTGGGTTTTGGTTTTCTGGATAACTTTACTATGATTGTGGCGGTAAGTGGGAAAACTATTTTTATTTATTTTTTTTTTTTTTTGACAATTCAAACTGTTGTTGCTTTATATTTGCTCCTCAGGGCGATTACATTGAGCATATTTTTGGAACGTTTATGTGTATATCAACAATGGCTGCCGCTGGTTTCGGCAATACGATCAGTGACGTTTTGGGCATTGGTTCGGCGCATTACGTTGAAAGAGGTTGCGAACTGTTAGGCTTACGTCCGCCGGATTTAACACCCGTTCAAATGGAAATGAAATCTAGTCGCAGATCAGCAAACTATGTAAGTTAATGAAAAAAATTTTTATCTATTTTAGAACCCATAAGTAATGTAGCGATTTGAAATTTAGGGACGCATTTTGGGCATTACCGTTGGTTGTTTAATTGGAATGTGTCCCTTGTTGTTTATGGAAAATAAGGATGATAAAGACGAGGATAAGAACAAAAATCAAAATGAAAATAAGGAACAACAAAATCTAAAGACCAAATGAACATTTTCTGCATTTGTTTAAATATTGGAAGGATTTTAGGAATTGTATGCTAATTACTTTAAGGTAAATGTTTTGGAGTGTGCTTAACTTAATTGTATTTGTATCGGTTTGCATAAAGCGATCATGTGATCATTGGAACGTACTCCACAAAGGACCTTGAGCAGCAGTGTAAAGATTTATCGAAATTTTCCCGGTGTTTCTAATGGGTAGAATATCCCATTAAATACATATGTTCTCCAATCACGATTACAATCGAGAAATTTTCAAATTTTACATTATTGAGTCCCATCAGGAATCAAATCAGCCAAATCCTGAATTATAGTTTCAAAATATTGCATAAAGTTCAAAATTTGCAAATTTTTATACCGTGTACCACTTGCAGTACACGAGTATATGTTAACTTTATGAAAATGTATGTGAGGATAACATCCTGAAAGGGTTGAGAAAGAGCCGTCGATTCAGAATCACACTTTGTAGCGGTATAAGCTTGTCTGCCCGTCTATCCTTCCTTGTATTTCAGATACAGGCCGTCGTGTTAGCGACATATTGATGAAATTTGGTACAACGACTTACTTTGACACAAGGGCAAAAGCTCCTGGAAAGAGTTTGAATCGGACCAACTTTTCGACCACTTCCCGTATTCCCATCTTATTTTGAAAAAACGTTATATGAATAACTATATTAAGCTAAGTGTTGTAGGGTATATAATATTAGGTCATCACCCACTATAGTGGTTTTACTTGTTACAGTGAAGTTTGTTCTTAAATTTTTTTTTATTAAGTGTTCGCTCGTAACTGCCAAAAAGGCCACATGTAAACAAAGCGGAGAATATAAATATTTTTATTCTTTTGTGATATTATTGTAGAACTGGTGGAAAATATAATAAAATTAGAGAACGCATCTTCTTCGCCCTCTCTTGTAATTAGGTGCATAGGCATAAAAACATAGTTGTGAATACCAAAAGCTTGGGTCCAAATCGAATACAACTTTATTTGCTTTTCTACTAAAAGTCTTCATAACTTTTATTTTATTCATAAACATTTTTTATTGCAGTCTCCCCAAAGCGTAAAAATAAAAAGGAACACAAAAATATTCTTTACCTTACTTTGGATTATTTTATTCAAAACATTTTAGAAACACTTTTTCAAATCTTACCGACTGCCCAACACGCAAGTACCTCTTCTTTGTTCAAGAGCAAAAAAAAACTATTGAATTGTAAGGACTTCTTCTCAGTGGTTTATTTTGGAAGCTAATCAAAAGTCTAATCTACATGTGCTAAGGTTGAATTACTACTATTAAGATCACTTCATCTTTTCTATTAAGACCGAAACTATATCGCGCGATATTTAACTTAATCAAAGAAGAAGTTTTTAACAAAATTATCTTTAAGCTGAATTTTAAACGAACACGGCTAAACTTAATTTAATCTGATATATCTTAGAATAAATACAACACTAACGAGATCATTAGAACAACTCTAACAATCAAAACTAACTCAAGAAATTAATATAAAAAAAAAAAAAATATTTTGTTGGACATTTTATGACTACTTAAAAAACGTCAAGGGTTCCGCATATTAAAAGCAAAGTACGATTATATAAAATAACCGAAATCCCCCGCCCCTGTTCCGCTTGAGTAGGTTAGTGCATTTTGTGTACTCACCTAACTTTTTTTTACTACTTTGATAGTTCATAGAAAAGGTGTCATTAAATTTCGTTGATATCGATTGATTTCGCATCCCTGTAATATTGCAAATTAGAATGGAGATCTGACTATTGGAAAATAGGCGCGTCCTATCCATGAAAATTCAATTCTTTAAGCGTTTAAGGAGAAGAAATATTTTTCGTTTCTCATTGACACTCCATTCAGTTAATGCCTGATTATTGAAACGACTTTACTTAACTCAGCTCACTGTTGTTGATTTACTGACTCACCAAAGAAGAAGAAATTGACTCGCAACCAAAGATCAGTATCCAAAATTCGTTTACAAAAAAAAAACTAAAGAAATTCCATTTGTTCAAATTTGTTTATTCTTCAATGCAACAACATTATGTCGTAACACTCAAGTACCTTGTCCGAATTTGCCCGTACCTACGTACGTATACCGTAGAGTAGATAAATTCGATGATGAAATGTCTTCTTCATCTCCCTCCCATCCATTTTAATATAATAATATAAATGTGTATGTGTGTTTAAAGAAAATTTGTACCAAAAGCCAAAAAATAATCTGTAAAACTTTGCATATATTTAAACCAGTAGACCAGTATTAGCAAAATTATGAAATTACTTATGTATAAATTAAAAAAAAAAAGCTTTATTTTTCTTTAAATTGATGTCATAATATTGTAGAATAAATATGTGTTTAGCTCTTACTAATAAAACGAAATGAAACTAATCGAAAAATCAAATAAAAATATATAACAAAATGTATATATATCAAGCAGATTTGTGTAGACTTTTATTAAACAAAGCAAATAAGTTAAATAACAAAAATCGCTGACGTCGTTGTGCAAAAAGAATACTTTGTTGGACAGTCACCATCTGTATTGGATTTAACGTTAAGTGTTCCTGCACAGACACATATCTGCAAGAGAGCATTATACTCGGCATATTCTTCACATGTGCGACATCTTGGTATATGTAAATGGCAGTAAACATCTCCAAACGGACTGCACTGACTGTCTGAGGTGCACGATAAATGAATCTGTATAGCTAAACGAACTTTGAAAATGAGATAAAGCTTCCATTCAAACAATGAAACTGAAAATTACTTCCTTACGTTTGCGACATTCCCTCAGTGATTTTTCGTAAAAGTAATTTCTTGGATAGGGGCATTTCTTGGCTGTTGGGTCAAGCTCACTTTCGCAATCGTCTGAACTCAGAATGAGTTCTCCCAGTTCCAAGTTTATAAAAAATATGTATATATATATATCTATATATATATTCATATATCAATAAACAATAGACACCGGAATAATGCAATAATACTTTCATGGCACGGTTTTCCACATCACCCTTGAGGTGCCGCCATAGGCACGTTGCCAATTGTTTTGAATGGTTGACTCCCACATAGGCCTACACCCAGTGGTGTTGTCGAGCCGGAACGCTCCGGAACGTCGTTCCGGTACTTCCTTTTTGGACAGAAAAGCGTTCCGGAACT
>KK502561.1:588499-604941 GCA_000688735.1 Glossina austeni
TTTTAACCGTTTGAGTGGCAAGCAGCGCGTTCGCACTGTTTAGATTTTATGTCAAAACTGTCTGGCTTTTCTCGATTCTTCGACAGTGTTTTTTCAAAACCATCTGGGACTCAAACGGTTAATCAAAGTTAATATAATAAGTAATTTAAAAATTTTTTACAGAGATAAAATTTCAAAAAGAAAAAGTTTTCTGCTTTACATAAACTTTAACCATAAAAGGGGTAGACGCATTAAGGTACCTTGCTGTATGGTGTTCGCGAAAAAATGCCACAATAACGATACACTCGAGGAATTATTACGTTTGTTGTTTAATATTTGAAATTTGTAGCCGTCAAAATTCGTCTTATCATCGTTTTTCTTTAATGATTGTCGAGTTCCGTCAACAGGCAGTTGATTTATGATGAATTTGCAATAATCACTGTATTCCTCCTTATGTGCAAACCAGTGGTCTTGCTGTTGTTGACTCGTGCCATGTTTGACGCATCTTTGATTCATGTTCAGATCGATCAAAATCGTTTGTTGGGGTAACGGTAAACGTGATTCGGTGGCGATTTCTCGCTGCTTTTTCTTTAAAGATTCATGTATACTTTCATCGCGATATTGTTGCTCTAAGGTGGCGAGTTCACTTGCAATGCGAAGACTCAATTGGTTAGTATGATTAATCTGGTTTCCCATAGGATTCATTACAGACACGGATGAATTCATTTTCGCATTGGTATTTTCCATTTCGGTGTTTTTTAGATTGCTATCAGTGATCGTAGCGTCATTGAACACGTTCGGCTTACGATGCAATGATGTCCCGGGTATCTGACTGGCCAAGAAAAATGCCCCTGCTATAGTCATAACGCTAGCAGCGTAACTTACTGCCATAATCGTGACATTATTAAGCAAGAATTTTGCCAACGTAAACGACGGTAACATTTGCATTAATTCCGAATAAGTTAACCAACCACGACGTAAGCCTTCTCTACGAGCCAACGTTTTCTCCACCATAGTTAATTTATCAAAAAATTGTTCATTCGATATGTAGATATTCCAATCCTTTAAAATGTCCACATTTAATCAGGAATATATAAAAAAAATTGAAATATTAAAACTAAAAACTTTAAAAGTAGAATCTAAAGGGAAACTCATCCTAAAGCGCCTTCATTGTCTTTGGGCAAAAAATGTTGGCAGCTGACCTTTTTAAAACTTTTCATTAAACTTCTTTACTTGCGCCTTTTTTTTTAATTTCTTCTACAATTTGTCTTCTAGTTACCCCCCACTATAAATGTGGAAATTTGCTCCCTTTTTGTTGTCCCAAACCAAATTCTCACTTATCTCGCAATAATAATCATTGGAGGAGATCTCTGACCGAGTATTATCGTAATCATCAAGAATAGTCAGATCGATTTAAGAACGTCCAACGCGTCCCTTTGTCGAAATCGCGACTACAATCTCCTTGTCCTAAATTACTTTTTATCATATCACAACAAAAAAACTTACAATGGCACATAAAAATTCCAATTCCAATTGTTTTAGATGATTCTCAGAGATATTGCCGTCATCCGCCCAATCAGATAAATAAATTTCCTCATCATGACCGATATAGAATTTCGTTGAAATCATCTGAAAGAAATACAAACCGTTGCTTAATTTTTCTTTTCCCCCGACTATTGGTTTGAAAAGAGTTTTTAAATAACTCTCATAAGCGCAAAACAACAATAGAATTAACTGAAAAGATAAAAATATTATTTACCATAGAAACAATAAATAGCTCGTGAGGAGTAATTCGCCTGACGTAACTCGGATCTGTTACGTTCAAACGGTCCAAATAAATTAAGGCCATTATTAATGCCGCTGGTGTAGCTTGCACGCTTGATGCATCTACATAACTTAAACGATTTAAAGTGTGACCTCGATGCGAGTTCGAAAAGAGCTCGCTAGCGTATTCAGCAAGTGGTTTAGATATTTCTAAAGCATCTTCGTCATATAAATCATAACCAAAATATAAGGATTTTCGTACGCGTTTCATAAAATCGTCATGATGCATAACCTAAAATCAAAATTCACTTTCCTTCGTTTCTTCCAATTTGAACGGCAATATTTAGTACCTTTTTTTTAGATGTTGTTTTTGCAGAATTCACGACGCATTCTTTCATCATGCCTTCTTGTATTGTTAATATGAAGCTGACGTTCGTTTAAAATATATTCTGCGTAATTTAAGTTCGATAGTAAGAAAAAAACTGAAAAATTTCGCCTACTTAAATATTTTTATTTTAATTGTTCTTTATTTAAATCTTCACAAATCTTCTACAAGCAAAACAAAATGTCAGAGAAGAAAAAGAAGAAGATGGGGTTGCTAACTTTGCTGAATTTAAGTTTTTACATGTTTTTTGTCAAGCGAATATAAAAATTAAAAATATAACTAAAAAACCATGTAAAATATACATAAGTATTCTTAATCGGAATGACTAACGGAAACTGCAAAATTTCCATATGTTCCAACTGCTAAATTATGTCTAGGAAGAAAAACCCCATTTGATTTCCACAACTATGTGAAAAACATTCCAGAACAACTGCATTGAATAAAAACGCAGTCAAAAGTTAAAAACGACATGTGTTAAGATATGTTTATTTAAAGTAAATAAAATGATCAAAAATATTGTTTCTTTTCCCACATTTTACATCCTCGTATTAAATTAAATGTTTAATCGATTATAACAAAATGAATAAGAAATAACATCTGCCACCACATGGCCAAGTTCTTCTACTTTGACTAAGAAAGCCAAGTATAAAATCAACAAAATCGGCCTATGAGGTACAACTAATCATAAGGAAATTCTATTCTAACTAATTTTGTATACTTTAGAGCACGTAGACCATTAATAAAATTACGATTGCCGGAAAATCGGACATAACCAAGGTGAAATTTAGAGTGGATAGGGTGTCACTAAGTTTACGGATTTTCAAACATACGGCCAAAGTCGTACATAACTTCTCTCGAATATCAATTATAAAAGTTTTTTTATTCTTCCAAGATTTTTTTTAGTTTAGAAAAGAAGAAGGAAAATAACCTCACTTAGTTTTGTTTTTCAAAAGAAATTTCTTAACATAAATTCACTCTTGTAAACATCCTTTAATATAAATTAATATAATTTATATAAAAGATGCAAATTTATTACATATTAGATAGTAACGATTTGAAAAATTGGTAATCATAGTAATGCTAACAATAATAATAGTAATATTATTAACAGTTGTTTGCAAATTAACGAAGGAGCAAAAATTTTACAGCAACAAAACACATATAGTCGTACTTCTGAAATGTAAACAATAGCACGTGCAGGGCAAATGTTTTCTTTTGAATTCGCTGTACCTCCTTTTGAACTGAAAACAACTCTGTGCTCTCTCCATTCTAAGCAAAAGGGAAATTTATTAAAAAGTGAAATAAGGATAATAAGAATTCGCCAAAAGGGAAAATAAGTAAGAAATGTAAACAAAAACACGTAAAACTAGAATTTTGCAACAATAACCACTTAGAAAGTTTAATAAAAAGAACTTCGTTTTCGCATTGAACTTTTTTTTACTCAACTCAGCGAATCATTTTCTTCTTCGTCTTCTGTTAGTCAGCATATTAACAACCAAAAATTCGCTGGGATGTGTACAGCGAATTATCTGTTTGTTGATCTGCTGACTCACAGATGACAAGGAACAAAGCCCAAAGAAAATTGATTAACGTGCAAACGAGTAAACCCAAACAAAAAATTTATTCGAAAATAAAAAGTTTTCTTTATTTTTATTTTGTTTTATATATGATCGGCTATATATAAAAAAGCAGTCACAAAGATAATCTTTCCGACTAGTTACAAGACGAAACCCACACACATTACCCGATTTACAGCCACAACCACAAACAAAATTTCACAATAACATTGTCAGTGCTGCCAAAAAATTTCCAAATAAAAACGAAAATAACTATACATGGAAATTAGTATTACGTTCGGTTCGTAGAGGTCTCTTTCGTAAAAATGACATTTGTCAAAAATCTTTTTACTTCCTTTTCTTTCCATCAACAACAGCTGCAAGATGAAGTACGTGTTATTATTAAATATTAGCGAAAAAAGCATCTTTAATTATTAGAGACATCGCTTTTTTAATTGGAAGAATTAATATTATGTGCAATCAAAAAATTATAATAGTTAAAAAAATTTTAAAAATCTTTTCAAATTAAAGTAAACTAATGAAGAATGTTTTTTTTTCTTTTTGTAAAGAATTGGTTTGTGTTCGTTTAGCGGGTACAAAATTTATCCCGGCCATGGCAAAACTATGGTCAAAATTGATGGGAAAGTGAGTGCTTTTTAAAATTTAAATAGAAAGCAAAGGAAATGTTTTGTGCTTCAAATTGCAGACTTTTACTTTTCTGGACAAAAAATGCGAGCGATCTTACTTAATGAAGCGAAATCCCCGCAAGGTGACATGGACGGTGCTGTATCGCCGCAAACACCGTAAAGGTGTTGAAGAGGAAGCGACTAAGAAACGTACCCGTCGAACACAAAAATTTCAGCGAGCTATTGTTGGCGCTTCATTAGCTGAAATCATGGCCAAACGTAACATGAAACCTGAAGTACGCCGAGCTCAACGTGAACAAGCTATTAAAGCTGCTAAGGAGCAAAAACGTGCAGCCAAGGCTGCGAAGAAGGCTACGCAGCCTCCACAGCCCAAGCAAAAAGCTCCCCCCAAACAAAAGGCTGCCAAAGTTACTCAAAAAGCAGCACCCCGTATAGGCGGCAAGCGATAAGAATTTTCAAACATTTTATTTAAGGGGGAAAATATTAATAAAGCTTATAATTCTAAGATAAGCAGGCTTTACGTACGTATTCAGTTTTTCCAACATTTATTTTTATCCGTTATTTAACGTCTGGAAGTAAACAAGAAGTAGTTCCCGCTACACTCAGGCAAGTCAATAAAAGCATTTTTCCGACAGAAACTGAATGAATTCCAAGGATGAGTTAGAAAGTTTACAAAATTTTAAATCAATTTAAAATATCTTTGAGAGTTATGTGCTTTAAATGACGCAGTGACGGAAAAATACCTACACTTTGTGTCTGTCCTTTCTGAGATAATCAAAAGTGCGATTTTTCGATGTTTTTTAAGCTCGAAGTTTTTTTATTTAGCTTAGTAGCACCTCAATACCAACTATCAATACTATCCTCATAGCTTAAAGTGGAATTCTTTAGCAAAGTTGTCCTCTCGAGAATTCGCCCATATTACGCACCAAGCGCCTAGAAATTATTCGCCCTTCATTTTGGTAAAATATAATTAAAGAACTAAAGAATTTGAAAAATTTTTAGTACTTTATGACGGCATATTCCTTGGTTCAATATCGGCTCAGCATCGGACGGATAGGGCAGAAATACTACACAGATAAAAATAAAACAACATTTCTATATATTATTACTCATCACAATTCTTCGTGAATTTGCTTTTGGCTCGATTTTGAAGATTCGCTAACATTTTTTAAAAAAGCTATAAAATCTTCACGTTTACGTCCACCATGATAATCAACTTTCACTTTGAGATATGAGAAATATTTTAATGTAGGATAGCCGCGAACTCCTTGATTGGAACAAACATTAGTATCACGTGTACAATCAACTGCAGCGAATACTATGCGCGATTCTTCTCTCATTGCATTGGCGGCGGCATTAAATTCAGGTCTGGTATTTTTACAGTGGCCACACCCTGAAATTAATATAATTATTAATTCTTTGGCCTTTTACTTTTAATACTTTGAAGGCAAAAATAGAAACTTGATACGTATACATGGTAAACATATTTGAAAAAAGTAGGAGGACAAAAGTTATTCGCAAGTGATTTTCTATTTAACGAAGTTACGGCCAGAATGGCTAAGACTCAATAGCGTGGTGATGCTATACTTACAAGGGGCATAAAACATGACAAGGGCATGTTTTTTGCGTTTTAAAGTAGAATTAAAAGTTTGATCACTTAGAAACAATACGTTAGTGTCTTCTTCCTCTTCCCATGGCGTTTCAGGCGGCGGAGGAGGTGGTGGCTCTTTAGGGTCCTTCATGAATTCAACAAGTTTTTCAGCTTCTCTCATATGCACGTCGTATTTGTATTGGGCATTAACGAAGTACTTTAAAGTGGGATAACCTTTTACTTTAAATTGTTCGGCAATAGAAGTTTCTTTCGTGACATCAAGAGCAGCTAAAATACCGGGAATCTTTTTGTTTTTCATCTCTACAGCCGCCTTCTCATATTCGGGTTTTAGACGCTTACAATGGCCACACCAAGGAGCATAGAACATGACTAATACGGACTTTTCATCTTTAAGGGCTGGCTCAAAACCCTGTCTAGTTAAATGGACAATTTCCGAGTTAGTGTCGGACGACCAATCAAATTCTTTATTCTGCTTTAGAGGTACTGAAGCTGGATCGTGCATAAAAGCTACAATTGCTTCTTTGTTATTCTCGCCTTCATAGTGTTGTTTTAATTGGCCATTTTCAAAGTAGATAAGTGTGGGGAAACCTGCGAATGTGAAATGTGGCATAGTAAGTTAAAACTAAATATCCCGATATTTTTATATACTTACGTACCGGTTAAATTAAATACTTTTCTGGCTAAGGTATTTTCTTTCCTCTCCACATCCATAGCTCCTAAGACATAACCCTCGGGTTTTAATTCTGTTGCTGCTTTGGAGAATTCCGGTCGCAAACGTTTACAAAAACCGCACCATGGCACATAAAGCATCATTAGTAAAGGTTTTAAATTCCTTTTCAAATGCTTCATAAATGCAAGATAGTCTGGAAAGTGCAAAACATCTTTTCCCAGAGGATCTTCTTCCCATGGCAAATCCCCAGTAGGATCACGCATAAAATTCACCATTGAATTCAACGATATTTGCCGATCGTAGTCTTTGTGATATTCTCCATCTTTAAAGTGTTTTAACACTAAAGGATCGGGGGCAACTTTCAATTTCTTACAAAGCTTTTTCTTTTCCGCGCAATCGATTATGACCATGCTGCCTGTTCCACGAACTTCGGCTGACACCTCTTTAAATATTTTTATATGTTCGGCAGTCTGTTTGACGTTGATTGTAAATAAAACTAAAACGTTGGTTTTGGTGCGCAGTAATTTCTTAAAATCTTTGAGCTCAATAATGTCTTCAATCGCATTTGTTTTGATATGTACTTTATTACCGGCACCGGCTGTCGGCATCCACAATACGAAAGCGAACAACAAACTCTGTAGTAAAAAGAAAGTTAATATATTTAAATATACATAAACATGCAATTACACTGTTTTATAAAGCAAATAATACATACAATTACAATATTTTTATACATAATTTTCGCGTGCTAATAAAAACCAATTAAAAAGTCCTGGAAATGAGAGGAGGCTGTACGAAGACAGCTGATATTGAAATTTTTCTATAATTTGTTGATTTCTTTTTTTTATATTTTGCTGTTACAATATGTATGAACACAACCTTGGCAACATTAGTTGTATGGGGAGTATAGCTGTCAATTGTATCGAAAAGGTAAACAACAAGCGGAAAAAGTGTGGCCAAATTTACTTTTTTTTTTAGAAAGTCAAGTTAAGTTAACAAGGTGGCGCAAGAATACTTTTATTGCATTAAACAACGGGAAATTTTTTTGTGGTATTTAAAATTAAAAAAAAAAAAAAAACAATTGCTATGCAGGTGCAATGGTTTGTTTTACTTCTTCCCGCACTTAAACTAATTTATTTGCAAAGCTTATCCTAAGGAGATTTTCCATTAGTCAAATTTAAATTTAATTGAATATGTAGTAAAGAAAGAAATCTGGACGTAAGATATTTAGTTGAAAATTTAGTCAAGAAAGTAACTCCAACGTTTAGAACCGGTACAAAGTTGGCAAACGAAAGAAACAAAAGCTGAAAGCTGTCAAATACAAAAGTTAAACAGCGAAGTATAACATAATTTAAGGAGACGGAAATTAATAAAATTTTCATTACATTTTCCTTATATAGAAAAAAAATTTTGAAAATTCACGAATTTATTGAGTAATTTATAGGATGACCTGCGTAGCCTTAAAATTATACAAAATTAAAACTAATTCGAACAGATTCGCTGTTGTGAAAACCGAAAGTCCGTTTGTGGTGGGTAACTAGTGGAAATGTGTTTATATCTATCTATAATCTACCGCATAATGTAGCGCTTAGAACGTTCACCACTAGTTGTGTCCTCCTTGATGCGAAGCTTCTTAACTTTTTAAAAGAAATGGTGAAAATGTTTGGTGATAGATATTTTTTTTCACTTTGCTGGACCAACTTCAGGAATCTTTTAGCAATTCCGTGTTTTTATCTTGTGTTGTATGTAAATTTGCAAAATTTTAAAAGTAAATCCGTAGGTACATTATAACATCGTGCTTGGGGTAAGTATCCCAGCAAAAAAATTGTCGAAACTCTAAATTAGTAAAAAATACTTCATTTGCCAGGGAAACGGGTTTCTTGATGCGCCCGAAGCAAGGTATTTGCAGAATTCATTTTAATGCTTTTTAATCGCTCTTTTCGGTCATTAGCTTCTAAAAGTACTGTAAAAAGATTTCTTCAATTTTAGACTATGAACTTAACAAACAAATTTGAATATAACTTTCTTTATTGTGGTTTTCTGGAGAAGGAAAAGTTTTGAGTACGTAAGCCCAGATGCTCACTACTACTAAAACAAACGACGACACCCTTCCATAATTTCTGATGTAAACGAAGACAATGGGGATTAAACGTACGAGTGAAACGTCGATCCATCTACGGGGTCTAATACTACATGCATCGCCTTTCGAAAATTGTTTGTGAGAATTGCTTGCAAACGAGATTATTCCCATAACGAAAGCTGCCGTGATTCACGGTGTAATGGTTACCCTGGCTTATTTGAAAACAACTGAAATTAACTAACAATAACAAACAATGTGAAGTATGACATTACAAAACAAGCGTTTGTACAGCAATAACAATTGACGAAAAAAGAAAGAAAGCAAAACGGAAAGAAAAAACAGGAAGATATAGTTGTCGAAAATAAAAAATAAAAGGCAAAATAAAATATAATTTAAAGAAGAAAAAATTAGCGAAATTGCCCGTGAAATTTCTTAACTTCAAAACTTGATGAATTTAGTGAGTAATTTATTAAATAAGATTTGTGCACTAATGATGGTTGTTTAGTCATTCAAAAACAAGCAATATTAAAAACAAAAAAAATTGAAATTAATTTTTAGATTATGACTCCAGCTCATACAGATTCTCCATTGCGAAGATCCGATGTTAGTTTATGCCGGGAATCTAATCGCAATGCGTCTGTTAATGATGACGCGGAGGAAAGGAGGGAGGCTAGAAGGCGCACACTAATATCCAGAGAGGAGGGAAACGTAGAACCTTCAACTTCAGCATTCGAGGATAATGAAACGTTACAAAAATATCTGGAAATCTATAACAATAACAAATTAAGTCGTGAAAATGCTTGGTCTGTCTCCCTGATAGATACATTGTCGACATTGTTGGACAGACATCACAAAACTTTCAGCAATTTTAAGGTGCGTTTGGAAAGAGAATAAATATAATTAAGCAGGCGGGAATCAAATTTTGTATATTTCTGTGTCGTATAAATAGGTAGCTGGGAGTTCGTTGGAAGCTTCTTCTAAAGTTTACAGTCTGCGCGTTGACTCTATACACTCGGATGTATTGCGTATGTCGGCTGGTTTGAATGCTCAAAAATTTAGTGAAAAACAACTAGAGAATGCTGATGACGACGACGATAATGACACTGTCGCGACAGGGGGTGAAGGAGGTAATGACCCCATCGCTAGTGCTGCGGGTGCAGAAGTAAATGCGGAAAATGCGAAAAAAACGAAAAATAAACGTCAACGCAAAGCTGCATGTATGGTAACGAAAAATAAGGAAACTTTAAATGCTCGCCTAGATACAGTACCACTACAAGATCCAGTCTTTGGTAAACTGAATTCGGTTGTTGGCTCGATAAATTCTTCGATACGTCTAATGAACAATATTTTATTGACAACGGACTCTGAACTAAGATTACGCACTACGTTCGCCATTTGGGATAAAGCAGCTTTGCCGCCTGCTGACTACACAGAAGAGATTTCAATGCAAACTATTAATGAAAATGAGTTCTTTCCATGCGATAGCTTGTTTAAAATGCAAAACTTGGAAAAAATCAAATTACGGCCATTGCACGACGGTTACATTATCACCGACACGCCAGAGCCAACAGCGGAGGACCAGAAGGAACAGAATTTAAATAAACGATGTAGTGTCCGTGAAGATATACCATCTCCTCCGCAAGAGGCAGGTGGAAGAGAAATTGAAGCGGTAAATTCACCATTTGGTAATGTCCATGAAATGTCGATGGCGTTTGATATGAATGCTGAATGTGAACCCATGCCAATTCTCACGGAACAAATGCCTATTGTGGATGTAGACTATAATGAATTCGATGATTTAACTATAGGTTAGACTGCGAAAATATATTTAAATCATGAATTACTTATGTTAATTTTTTCTTTGTCTGCAGAGGATCGTACTGCCATTAATAACTGTCGCGGTCTGCGCAAGGCTCCTGTTATTATTGAGGATTTGCGTCCCGTTGACGCAAATTCAAAATTGGAGTACTCTTACAGACCAATGGATAAGATTTCGCAATTTTGGGCCGGACCTTCGCATTGGAAGTTCAAAAGGACACGCAATCGTCGATCCAGTGAAGCAGTAGTGGGGCGTGTTTTAAATCGCCGGGGCGTTCGTCAACGTCAAGCTTTGGATAGAAAGAAAGCTAAGCAGTTAAAATTTGATCAATCTGAGGAAGATGGCTTTATACCACTAGATCAAAAGTTTAAGGACCGTAAAGCAAACATACAAAAAAAATGGGATCACAAAAAACTGAAATTGCCGGTTGACTTGCAGTTGAATAGCGACCGTTTCTCATATTATACACTTGCTCCTGGCTTAGCGATACTGGCAAACTCATCGCATAGGCCTACGCTACAAGACGTCATCGATTCTAGCGAAAATGGAATGGTGGACAATGTTGAAGCAATAGATGATCACTTTGCTGATCACGAAATGGATCATGATGGTGTCGAAAATTTGGCTTGTAATAGCGTTTTGGGTGGTCACGATGATTTAAGTACCTCTCCTGAAATAAGACCTGCTGAGAATAATTTACAGAATTCCACGATACTAGAAATTTCAAGCAACTTCGAAGGCGCCCCCACGCAAGTAACCAGAATTGTAGTGCCCTTTGCTCGCCGAGCAAAAGTTATCGACATGAAGAATCTTAAACGCAGTTGTTCCACATTACTCAACAAACAATTGAAAAGAACGATAAATGCAGAGGACATACCCCGACATCCAATGTTTAAAGACGAATGCTATGAAGATGGTTTAGCCAGTTTTAATGAGATTTACGAAAACCTGCCGCAATTATTAACGAAAAATATGTCGGAAGCTCTTTCAACTTCTATAGCTTTCTATTCAGTTCTACATCTAGCTAATGAATATGATTTACGTCTGATACCTCAGGATGATCTTACAGATTTCAAAATACGCAAGCTGGCCGGGTAGTTGATGCCAGTTCTTTGCGAGCTAATTCTTTCAAATGCATAAGTACGCAGCACTTTTCTTAGTTTCTTTCTTTCTTTCTTTCTTTCTCATTGACCCTCTTTTTTACAACGGCCATAGACATCCCTACTAATTCTATAGATTTAATATTTTTTAAATCAAATAATTAACATTTTTTCAAAAAAATTATGAATATCTGGAATTGTTTTAAAAACTTTTCCGGACATGATGCTTCGAAACTATTATCTGCATTATTGTTTCATTTTTTTTATAAATTTTTTATTATTTAAAAAATTTTCAGTATTTTATAAAAGAGATTTTTTTTTGTCCTTTTTTCCTTTTAAATTTTAGTTTGTATAAAATTTTGCAAAGTATTAGAATAAATTAAACGATTCTTTATGAATTATTGGTATATTCCTCCTTTTATCGCTAAGAATTCTCCACCATAGAAACAAATCCATTTAAATCACTTTCCTCTTGGCGTCGACAACACTTCCTTCTCCATGGAAATTTCAAAAATGCGAGTGTCAATCCTTAAGAAATTGCGAAAGCAGTGAAACATATTCAACTAACAAAAAAAAAAATCCTCTAATTCGTGAACAATATTTTTATTAAAAGTTTTTATTTATTTGTTAATAGCGCACATATTGTGCAGAGACATTTTACAAACGTTTTGGACGAATACGAAGCATAAAAGTGGATTTGTGTGGCAGTATTCGTGTATTTTTCAGAATTTTCTCAACTTCTCGATGTTGGCCGAGGACGTTGGCTGATCAACGATATTTCGCTTAATACGATTTCTCAGTTATTTTCTCTCATCTCGTGACACCAAACATATCCTATTCCCATATACAGGTACATTACCCTCACGAAACCCTTGTGTAGAAGGGCCTCCAAACGCGAACTGATTTGGTCCAAATTTAACAAAGTTAACTTCCTTCTCCGTGGTCGTATTATTCTTCTTCGCCTATCAATTACCAGAGTATGCTGCGATTTATACCGCCTCGCCTTCCGCTGGCCCAAAATAATGAGGGTGACGTGCACGTTATAACTGAACTATAATAAAAGATAGGTCTGCCTTAAGATCTCCTACATTCGTCCGGACGAACTCGTACAATCTGTTTTCCATCCCAAAATGGTGCCAATTGGCATAACTTTGTTTTATTCGACGAGCAGCAAACGCGAGGTCAAATTTTCGAATTTTTGAGAGAAAAACGGATTTGTTTCTCAGAGCTTGAACGTAGAGAAAGTGAACTGCTATGATAATAGAAATTTGTAAACGCAGCATTTTCCTAATGTTCGCGTTGAATTCCATCCAGCTTTCAAATATCACCTGGAGTTAGATTTGCAGAGGATAAGTAAATAATAAATATTTTAGAGGAATGTTATAGTGGTTCAGTGGGCCGATCTTTAAATACTTTATACAATTCCATAATTATTTTTTAAAAATACAGATATATATGTGCAACGATCATAAAATCATTTCAATCCAGTTGGTTTCCAAAAGGGTTCGCATTTGGTTTTTAATATCTGTCGCTTTATCAAATTTCTTGCAAACGTCTTGAAAATTTGCGATCTATAGATTGATCACAAAAAATAAGAAGACAGATTTTGAACGGATAGACGCAGGAGTACCCTAAAATCAATATAGAAAGTGTTTCCTAGCTGAAGATGAATAAGAATATGTCCCAAGTTCCCCGCAAACTTAATCTATACTTAATGCAAACGACTTGGGCTATAAATAATAAAGTAAAGTAAAAATGTGGAAAGGAGGACGATGAGGAGGAGGAGAAGGAAGAGGAGGAGGATAATAAAATTTCCAGAAAATTTTCGAATTACTTACTGCTTTGCTATGTGTTTCAAGTATTTTGAAATTTCATTCTTCTTCGTGTTTCTTGCTAACGGTAACAACAACAACAACAACGACAACAACAAATACGATAGATAGACAAAGGAACGAATAGACGAAACGATAAATCTATTCGGAAGCTTATCACGTACGTGCCTAATGGGTTTTCTGATTCGTAGGTGTTGCAAACTGAAAAAGTAAACCCCGGCATAATCCGATCTTTCAACGATGAATGAAAAACACGATATAGAAAAACGCTATATGTGCCGCAAAGCAAATCTTGCCTTTCTTTAATTGTCTTTTAGATAATAGTGGGATGTACACACACATTTTGCAATTATTTTCACTTCGCGTCATATTGAAAATTGAAAGCAAATTTCGAATTGAATTGAATTTTAAGTAAAAGCTTACCAAGAAAGCTTCGTAGACTAACAAAGCGACAGGGAGCAATTGAGTTAAAGGGCATTTATTTTTTAATACATTTTCAAGGATTTCCACTTCCAAGCATTTTCTAATCGATTTGTCACACTTTTCGGCTCATTTGGGATGATCGACTTGTCTTGGAAATCTATTACGCAGCCTTTTCGATTTTGTCCTCTAGCTCTTGCCGCTTGCCCATTTACTCTTCATGCATAGCCCGTTTCTTCTTCAATTTGATGGCTTGTTATGGAGCCTGTGAAGCAATTCAAGTTCTTGTCTTTACTGCAAAAGCAAAGAGCTTTAGTATCTGCTGCCCTTGATTTTGTTATACTCTTTATTATTATCCGCGTCAGAGGTGACATCGCAATTTTAAATCAAGCTCGAGCTTCTTATTATACCCATCACCGAGGGATGAGGGGTAAATTCATTTTGTCGCCCAGGAGACATCACACCACAAATTATACGCGTGAAACGCTCTACTTGCCTTTGCTACAACATACGGCCCGCGAGGTTTTTTATACCCATCACTGAAGAATGAGGGGTGCATTGATTTTGTCAAAATGTTTGCAACGCCCAGAAGACATCACACCACAAAGTATACGTATTCTTGATCAGCATCAAATTCTAAATCGAATTAGGCTTGTCCGTCTGTCCGTCTGACCGTTTGTCCGCCTGTGTAAAGTCTGTTGTAAACATTCTCCTGGCCGAAAGAATGCCGCTGTCGACTTCAAATTTCGCAGAAATATTTTAAGTTCTTGCAAGCAGGTTTGTATTGAAAATGGGTCCAGCATCACCTCTGAAAACACTTCTGTTTTTCAAAGCAAATGAAAAGTTGATTTTTTGCTCTTTACTCATAAACTATGGCAAGTAAATATTCCAAATTTTCAACGCACATTCTATGGGCGATGCTCTAGCGTTCCTGCACAAATATGGAAAAAGTTGACCACGCCTACTCAATATTATAGTGTATCAAAATTTAATTGTTTTTTCAATATCTTTATAACGCCCCGAGACGATCTTCAAAAAGCCCCATAAAATAAACAAATTCTTGGCCAGTTTCAAATTTAGAATACACCTAAACATGTCCGTCTGTTCTTTTGTCCATCTGTCTGTTTGCATAACTTTGTAGTAGATGCGGTAAACATTCTCTCGCTAGCGAAAATGAAGATATCGCCTACAAATTTGCAAAAGAATTTGAATTTCACATAAACTTTTCAAAGGACACGCCTACAACGCCCACATGCCTCTACGACAAAAAGTTTTATTTTGAAAATAGAAGAAATTAACTGCGCCCACACCACATTATGCAGCATAAGAATTTTGTTCTTTTACTTCTTTTGTCTTTTTTTTTGGAGTAAATGGTGATGGGTATAAACGGTTCGGTCCCGACCGAATTTAATTTTCTTACTTGTTTATGACGCAATCTTAGACATTTTTTTGCATTTATAATGGAAGTCTTTTTTTTGTATAATCGAGATTACATAGGTTTCTTATCGCATCTTTAATATTTATTTCAATCCATAGTAAATAAAAGGAGAGAAGACAAGAAGGAGGATGTACTAAAAAATCGTACGGATAACAAATATCGCCCGGGTTATAAGGTGAATACCTATTTATGAAGTTTTAACTCCAAGGTCATCGGATCACGTTCGGAGTGAATATCTTGTCGTCCGACAGCTGTCAGGAGTACTTTTAACCCAGGGGATAATAGCGCGGTACAACAACATGACGCAGCCTTTACATCGTTGCGTCTTTTCTGGTGAAGAAGTGATCTACCTGTAGCCTGCAGCTTCTTTTTAAGCTACACACTCGACTGTATCCGCGAATGAGTACACTGTCGTTGCCGAAAGCCGTGGTATTATGATGCTAGGAGCCATCCCTGCATATATTTTCAAGTGACGAAAACCCTTTCATTTGTCTATTGCGCCGAGTTCTGTCCTTGTAGCAAGGCTGTGGGGAATGCAAGGCTCTTTTTCAAGCGATCGATTTGCAGGGATTCCGATGGCAAGTTGGATCTGGTATTGGAATTGGAATCGGATTAGATATGGCTTATGTGTAATGTACATTTAAGCTTAACTATCGAAGTTAAAAGAAGAATTGTTTGTTATGATTTTTTACCTCTCCATGTGAACGAATAAAATTATTTATGAAATTGAAAAATGCGACCACATTCGGACCACAATTGAAGATGTGTTGGCGTTTATTAAATTTTAAATTTCGTTCTCTTCGAGCATTTCGCAGAGTGCATTTCACTTCGGTAATGACTTTGAGCGAGCTAAGCCTGTCCTTAACGAACAAGATGAGTAACATAATTATATAAATAACAAAATGCTTTTTGATTATTGCGAGAGCTTCAATGACGCCATTACGTAAGTTAATGACAAATGTAATTAGAAACCTCTCTGCAAAACAATAACAATTTGTATGAATCGAGTTGCTCTGCATGCTCTGTTACGAAGCATAAAAATCGCCATCTGGCTTATCCCTACATCAGTGGTTTCCAACCTTTTCGTACCGGCGCCCCCCTTTTAAAAAAAAAAATTTAATGCGCCCCCCTTTTAAAAAA
>KK502561.1:605910-616534 GCA_000688735.1 Glossina austeni
CCGATACTTAGACCTTAAGTGTTCTACACGTAATAGTTTCGTCCGTAGGATAACTGAGAGATCGTGTGCCGATACTTAGATCTGAAGTGCGTTCTACACGTAATAGTTCTGTCCGTAGGATAACTGAGAGATCGTGTGCCGATACTTAGACCTTAAGTGTTCTACACGTAATAGTTCCGTCCGTAGGATAACTGAGAGATCGTGTGCCGATACTTAGATCTGAAGTGCGTTCTACACGTAATAGTTCTGTCCGTAGGATAACTGAGAGATCGTGTGCCGATACTTAGACCTTAAGTGCGTTCTACACGTAATAGTAGTAATAGTCCGTAGGATAACTGAGAGATCGTGTGCCGATACTTAGACTTTAAGTGTTCTACACGTAATAGTTCAGTCCGTAGGATAACTGAGAGATCGTGTGCCGATACTTAGACCTTAAGTGTTCTACACGTAATAGTTTTGTCCGTAGGATAACTGAGAGATCGCGTGCCGACATTTAGACCTTAAGTGTTCTACACGTAATAGTCGTGTCCGTAGGATAACTAATTTCATCCAATCTAAGAATCGTTTTGGTTACTGCTTCGAAAATGTCTTTGACGCTTTCCCTGCTACCTTCACTTCAAAGAATACCAAAATAATCGCGCCCCTCTGTCCTTAGTGGAACAGCACGTCCAGTGTAGCCAGCTAAGACTTGCTGCAAAAGATGCTCTTAGAAGAAAATTTCGAAATCTTGGCTGACGCTGGAAAGGAATATATTTACATGCTCGGACTGGACAAACATAAGGGATGGTAAAAACTTCAATCGTGATATGTCTGCTTAGGTTGTTTAGAGCAATTAAACCGTCAACTGAATCAACACTCACGCAACTCTTTAACAAATGCTGTAAAAACCTTGCTAGTCCTTCTGGTCCCGGTTTGTCCGCTTTAACATTTGATGGGCGATATGATAGACTTCTTCTAAGGGCAACTACGTTTACTGAGTTTAACAAGGCATAGCATGCTTCTAAGCCCATCTCTCCTGGCTTAAATGGCATTCGAAACGGGCATCTCAGAAATTTATAGGCGGGAATACAGGCTTACCCTTCTTAAAGAATACAACGAGGTCTTGGAAATGTATCACATACCATGAAGCTAGTGTAACTATCAAATTATTCCTTTAAAGAAGAAGCACTGATTGTCGCCACATCTCAGTTCATATAGAAGCATCGCCTTAGTTTCTATTACGAGGGTACTTTTCGAGAGACTATTATGCTTCAATGGAGTAATGGCATCTAAATTTTCAATATATTATCGGTAACTTTCAGTCTGTTTTCAGGCGTTCGAAATTTGCTCGCAACAGCATCGCCGGTCTCTGGTCAGTTATTAATATAGCTTTTGTCGCAAGTAAAACTTTCCTCGCTCTCACTGGGATTGACAATCAAATTCTGTATACGAGCCAGGTATACGAGCTTTTTCATTACGAAAATATCCAAATTGAAGGGTAAAAAACCAATTATTCATTCCTTTTGAAAACAAAGGTGTTCTCAGTTTACGTGGTCCTGTGCGCGTGTCCTTCGACCGATTTGATCCATTTTCAATACCAACCTGCGTTCAAGAACTTCCAGGAGAATTTTTACAGCAGACATTACATAGACGAACAGACGGACAGACGGACACGATTTAATCGATTTAGAATTTGATGCTGATCAAGAATATATATACTTTATGGGATCTCTGATGCTTTGTCCTGGGCGTTGCAAAGGTTTTGACAAAATCAATGCACCCCTCGTCCGTCAGTGATGGGTATAAAAAACCCCGCGGGCCATATGTTGTGGCAACGGCAAGTAGAGTGTTTCACGCGCAAACTTTTCTATAAATGGTTCGTGTGAATATAAAAAATTTCGATTGTTTTTGATTTTCCGATTATTTTGTTTTTGTTTTTGTTTTTTGTTTCTTTTTTTGTTTTGTTCGTTATTTATTTTTATTTACAGATTATATTGTTTTAATAGATATTTATTGTAAATGTATGTTGTATTCATATTGCATATAGGTTTGTTTGTATATATAAATGAATAATATTTGTAAAGTAGCTTTAAATTGTGTGTTGTATTATGTTATGTTTTCCTTTTTCATTTACTTTTTATATATAATTATAAGAAATTATACGAATAGTTTGTTAAACGTAGCGTACATTTCAACTTCAATTATTTTAAAACATGCATTGTGGGCACTGCTTCTTCGTCTTGCTTCCTGTGGAAGGTGGGGGGGGGGGGGGGGGGGGGGGGGGGGGGGGGAGAGATAATAAATAAATTGATCTAAGGGAGTGTAGGTATCCGTCAACCGCATAGGGTGTAATATAAACGTCTCGCAGTATATTTGCTACGGCATTTTTTGTGCCGATTTCGGGGTATAATGGCGTCATGAGAGGGGTTGGTCAACTAAGTGGTATCATGGTCATCATGGAGCAGGTGCAAACTGTATTATGACGAGAAGCGATTGCATGATTGGGAGAAAGAAAGTATGATAACGTGCGGACATGCGGACCGATGCCAGTAGGCAAGTCAGGGTGCAAGTCTAATAAAAAAAGACTAGCTTGCACTTTCTTCTTCTCTGCAATCTCGACAAAATATTGTCAGTGAGTTATGGATGAAATAAAGTTGTAATCGCCTCTGCCGATAGCTACTTGCGTTTTTATGATCTTGATGATGAAATACTGCCTGGACGTTTATTGAAACACTCGTATCACTTAGCCAACCAAGGGGTGTGTGAGTTGACAACGGGTGTCTTAGCGATCAGGTGACATGGATTAATAATAATGAAAAAAAAAAAGACGGCAATTAATTCGCCTTAGAACACAAAAGCCAACTCAAATAGTGGTTCGTGTTGAACTCGGAGCTTTTATGTGGCTCTGCCTAATTTTTGTGCTTTAGTTTGCAAGTTGTTTACAACAACCTTTGGAAATTCTTCCTTTTGCTTTTCTTTGTTTTATTTGGCCTCGGGGAAGTGTGTGCGCTTAGCAGTGTTTGCGACAGGTAAGCAGACAGACAGACAGACAGACAGACTGAGTGCTAAGCGGGAATAATGTGCTTGGCACGTAGAATGAAAAAAATTCTTTACTTTCTTAAGCCCGATCTTATTATCTTAGTTAGGTCGCTTTTATTATTTATTAATAATAATTTTTTGAAAACAAAAAGTGTTCCTCTTCTTCTTCTTCTTCTTCTTCTTCTTTCTTTCTTTCTTTCTTTCCTTAAATATATTTAATATAATTCATATATGGGAAGTTTGTAAGTATGTTTTGCTACAACTAACGTGTAGTATGTTAATTTTAATTATAACTGTTTTTTTTTGCTTTTGTTTTTTTTTTATTGTTAATTAAACTAATTTTAAATATTTTACTCATATTAAAAACAAAAATTTTATATATTAATGCTATTCACGATCCTTGAGTAGCCAACGGACTAAGAAGTTTAAGGAGTTACATGATTAAATTAATTTAATTTAATTAATAATTAATAATAATAATAATTTAAACAGAAAAAGTGAAATTAATTTAATTCAATTAATAATTAATAATAATAATAATTTAAACAGAAAAAGTGAAATTAATTTAATTCAATTAATAATTCATAATAATAATAATAATAATTTAATTAATAATTAAACTAATTTAGTCATGTAATTAATTAATTTTTTAAATTATATTAATTATTAATTCAATTATTAATTAAATTAAATTAATTTCACTTTTTCTAATTCACTTATCACCACGAATTAAGAAAATTATATAAATAATCAAAGACAAGTGAATTTACATAAAAATTAAAAAAAAAAAAGTGCTCTGAACAATGTTTCGGAGATAAAACTGATGGAATAAAAGAAAAAAAAAATAATCGGAGAAAAATATGAAAATTTAAATTTTGGATATTCTAAGATTTTCCTCTCATTCTCAAGATCTCGGAATCGTGAATAGCATCATATAGTCTTCTGCTGGTAAATGTTGTTTTGAGTGTTGTTGCCAAGTCTTTGTAGAAACTCCAGCATAGCATTAGTGCATTAGCGCATTTAGTCTTTTCTTTGATTAAGCGACGATTTCCTGCCATTGTCTGTCTTCTGCGGAAAAAACGACAAAACAATTTGAAGATTTTTAACAAAAAATGTCTGGATTTTTGACTAACCTTCTCTGAGTTTTCTTCTTTTTGTGCCATCTTACTTTGCGTGTTCACGTTGTTGTTTGTACTGCGTCCAAATCGTAAACGCGCTGGTTTACGTATAGCTCGTTCAAACTCATCGATATTCTCCTCGCCTTGGAATTCTTTTTCATTTGCTTCGTCATCAATGTCTTCGTGAAAGTGTTCGTATTCTCTTAAAGCCTCTAATAAATTCCTTAACCGAGACGACTGAACCAAACTATTAAGAAAATCATTTTCTTTATTGCTTTCCAATACTTCATCGGCCTCGTTGAACTTCTCTTCGTCATCCGCGAGTATGTCATTATTAACATTCTCCGCTTTTACATTCATGGGTAGACTGCGGCCAAAACGTAAACGTTGTGGCTTACGGACAACTCGGTGATAATAACCGCCAAATAAATCGTTGTAATCATTGTCGTTAGGTAGGTTTTGAGAGAAACGCGCATTTATTAGCATATCCAAAGGGCTACGTAGCGGCATCGAGGGATCGCTACGTCTTCCAAAACGTAAACGTAACGATGGTGATCTAATGGGCTTCTGATTGACATCACCGAACCAACGCTTAATAGGTAACTGCCTGATTAATTCCGGATCATTCCGTCTTCCAAAGCGAAGGCGTAACGATGGTGACCTTTGCGCTTTACGTTCGAGCTGATGGTTAGGTAGAATCACGGGTCCGGCGTATTCACGTTGCAATAAGTTTTCGTAAAAAGTGTTAAGAGCACCTACGCAGGAAAAAATAGAATTGATAGGAGTTTTAAGACGCACTTAAATTTTGCATAGCAGGAAACATAGTAAGAAACAGAAATAGTAAGAAACCTAGTAAGCACTTACTGTCATCAGGTAATAATTCAGCTCCGATTAGACCGATTAACATGATAAAAATAGCTCCAGTAAGTTGGCAAAATAATCGACGGCGAAAATGCATGTTGTTTGAAAAACCTAAAAGAATCGAAAAAAGCAAAGGTTTAGAAAAGCTTCGTTCAATTCAAACCATTAAAATTAAGTCTTCCTTCTTCATATCTGTATATATATGTATATATATACCTCACCCCTCTTCGAATACAGGGTGTATTAAGTTTGTTTGGGCGCATTTGTAGCTCCCTGAAGAATAGAGACCCGCTTTCATTTTATCGATCAATTCAGAATAATTTGTTGATTTGCTTTAATCTTGTCTGCCACTCTGTCTATCCATTTATTTTGTGTTCAATCTAAAATCGATTTGGACCGGACAACTTGCTAATTTCTATAATAACGCACGTATACCTTTTCGCGCATCTCTGAAGCAGTAGCGTTATCCCATAATGTCAAAAGGCTTGGAACGCCCAGAAGGAAGTGTCAGTGTACCTACATATATATTCTTGATCAGCTTCAAATTCTAAATCGATTTAAGCATCTCCGTCTGTCCCTCTGTCCGTCTATGTAATGTCTGTTGTAAACATTCTCCTGGAAGTTCTTGCACGCAGGTTGGTATTGAAAATGGGTCAAATCGGTCGAAGGGCACGCCCACAACACCACGTAAACTGAGAACACCTCTGTTTTTCGAAAGGAATGAATAATGAGTTTTATGCTCATTACTCATAAACTATAGCAAATAAGAGTAAAAAAATTTGAATGCGTATTCTATGGCCGATGCTGTAGCATTTGTGCACAAATAGGGGAGAATTTACCACGCCCATCCAATATTAAAGTGTATCAAAATTTAATTCTTTTTTCAATACCTTTGTAACGCGTGGAGACAATCTTCAAAAGTCCCATAAAGTATATAAATTCTTGGCCAGTCAAAGCCCTTGAATGCATCTAAACATGTACGCCTGTTATGTCCATCTGTCTGCTTGCGTAACTGTGCAGTATTTGTGGCAAACATTCTCCCATTAGCGAAGATGAAGGTATCGCCCAGAAATTTCCAAAAGAATTTGGAATTGACGTAAACTATTTAAAGGACACACCTATAACGCCCACATGTCTATACGAAACAAGCTTTTATTTTGAAAATAGAAGAAATCAGTTGCGCCCGCTCTGTGTTATAGAGCAAGAGAATTTTGTTCATTTACTTCTTTTGTCTTTTTTAGGATAACAGTGATGGGTATAAAAAACTTGGTCCCGATTTTTTAGGATAACAGTGATGGGTATAAAAAACTTGGTCCCGATTGAATTTAATTTTCTTACTTGTTTCTTTTATTTACTTTAGGATTGTCGGCCCATCAAATGGAGGTTTCTTCGAAGACAGACGGAATTTCCATATTATGGCAAGACATAGAAATCGGAGGATATATGTTTACAGAAAATATTGAAAATTAAATTATAGTATAAAACGTTCGATGATGATGAGGAAGCTCCTGTACCAGCTATACTAACCATATCGTCCTTTCTCCTCATTTTTAATTGAAGCGATAGTCTTATTGCAGTCCACGAATTCATTTCTTTGGGATAAATAAATTAATTGTAACAATAATAATAATGATGATAATCTCTTGTCTTGTGTCGCATCAACTCAGGTTAACATTAAATTAAGGACAATTCGCTTATACGTTAAATAGTAAGAAAGTCGTTAGTTATTCATTGGTTTACTTGGTTCGTTTGCATGTTTCTTAATTCGTACGATTATTATTATTATTATTATTATTATGTGTATGTATATGTAAATGTATATGTAAATATGTGTTCTCTCTCTGATTTGCATTTTTATGGCATTACAATTTTTGATGTACACACATATGCAAATTTTGTAAATGTGGACAGGAATTTAATTTCATTCTCCGTGCAAATGATACATAAATGACATCATCAGCATCGCCGCTATTATGCTTGGAAAAACTTTGTAAAATAAAACACATTTAGTTTAACTACATTTATTATAAGAATAATGATGACTTGCGTCTAACAGCTCAACACTCAATATTGTCTTTTTCTTTACATTCCCGTAACCCGTCTCTTTTGATATCAAAAGCATTACAAGTTTTAAGTACAATAAGCCAACAGAAGCAACAACAACAACAACAATAACAACAATAACAGCAATAACAACAGCAACAATTCATTTCATTTCATTTCTTATGTGTTTTCTCGTTCTTGTCTCCTTTTTGCTTCTTCACAGCTTTGCAGTGCTCTTCCCCCCCACACTCATAGAGACACTTTTCTCACATATCCTTTTGAAAAGCAAACATACTGATTGTTACTTGTATGTGTTTATTTGCCTCGCAGAAGTGTTCTTATTTTTGTCCAGAATTTTTTACGTAATTGTTTATTTATAGTTAGTCGAGGTCCATCACATAAAATAGCTGACGCGATTCGAGTGACTACGAAAATTGAAATATGAAAAGTGATTTTATAATTGGTCGCAAGAAGAAGAAGAAGAAGAAGAAGAAGAAGAAGAAAATGTCCTAATTTTATAGACATTTTCATTTATAACATTTGCATACTGAATCAGGAATACATAATAAGTGAGGGTAAGGTAACAGTGTGAGAATATTCAATAATGATTCGAGGAGAAATGTTTTCCTTTCAACTTTTCCCAGGGCTATGAAAATAATCACAAGCAGCTGATAAAAGAAGTTTATCTTAAAATTTACGGGAACCAGGGACATGCTAACTAGGCTCCCACCTGACATTCATTCATTAGAAGCAGAGGTTTATTGGGAATAGAAACAGGGATAAAGATAGGTGTTGACAGAAGAAAGTATCAATCGCAAAAGCGAAAAAGACGAAAATGAAGAAGCAGACAGAAACAAAAGGGACAAAGACAAGAATGCATGCAACCTATAGAATGGATTCACTCAAAAATGCATCGATAAACTGTTCTCTTTTTTTTTTTAATTATCATGGTTGGCGCTCATATTATTAAACTTAACCTCACTGACGGTAATGACAATCAAGTGCGCCGTGAGAGGACACCTCACTAATATTGAAAAACAATTACAGCCGCTTAAGTCATCAACGGAAGTTGTGCAAATCCCACTCGAATGGAACAGATCCTTTCCAGATCTCTCTAATCATTGAAAAGAAACTTGTCCGCCAGAGGAACGTACAGGACGACATATTGACTGTTTAGTTGGTAAATAGAGAACGTTTACCGATCCGGTATGCCCTCACAAATTGTGACCGCACCTTATTGTTCCTTCTTTCTCCTTGAGCGTCATCTTCAGGTAGCATCTCTTGAGTGATTGACCAGAGAAAAAAAAAAATAATGAAACAGAGTGAAAATACAGGGTTAGTTATATATGAACAATGCGCTTGCTTTCTGAACGGAAGCGAGTCCTGTCAATTTCTACATTCATGCAAAGCTTCAAAGTTGGACATCGAAAGTTGTAGAGCTTCTGGCAAACGGGAAGAACTTGAAATAATCAGCAAATCGCTTACTAGTAATTTACTAATGATACGTCTTCAAAAATGGTGCCCTTAATGGTGGATCCGATCGAATCAAATAATCAATTGGCAGCAAGTGTTAATGGCGTTGAAAGCAACTGACCAATTACAGTTAGAGAATAAAATAAACGAAAAGAAACGAATATCTGAGTAGTTGTGAAAGGGCAGAGTACCAAACCAAGGATAGTCCGTTAAATTACTGCTAACATAAAGATTAGACAGTCGAACTGGCAAGGAGAAGCCTTCATATATAGTTAACTAACACAGTGTGTATTATGACTTAGAAGGCAATTTGCTAACACAGAAAGACCTCTTTCGCTAACAGATGTCCTTCCTGCATGGCCCTGTAGACCGTCTTAGTGACTCGCAATTTGATTAATTTCAAAAACATGACCGTAATAGTCTACAAAAAAGTGAAAGGAAAGATAGTGGAATAATAATATCCACCGAGCAGGTTGTTAAGCATAAATTTCACTATTAAAAGCAAAACTAATTTTTGAAGATTATTAAAAAGCCAGTCTCGCGAGGCATCTTTAATTGAAGTGACTCTGCAACATGCTTTGTAACTGAGGCTTATTTGAACGAAAGAAAAAAAAACGAAAAAATAATTTTAATCTGCCCATCTATAGCTACAGAAGGACGTAGGATTTTATAGAGATATTCGTGTTTGTGTGACTGGCGGGTATTTGAACGAAAAGGTTCAATTTTCGAACACAGTAAAGACAACCTTTTCTTAGTCGGTACTGTTTAAGTTGACTCAACAAAAACCTTTTAACTCCACCTGTTTAGAATGTTAAAGGAAAGCAAGAAATTCAAGCGGAAAGAATCAAAAATTTTGGAAGGACGTTGCTTGGCGTCTGAAAAATCCTGTTTCGACAACAAAATTTTGAAATGTGTTATAATAGTTTCCTTTTATTATCCTTTCTATTTAATTTGCAATTCTCCTCATCGTCATAAAACTGTCTTTTCATATTCGAGTATTCCTTCTTCTTCTTTTCTCGAAAATTGTTTGCTCCAAAGTCCCTTCTCTACTGTACTAGCAAAAACAAAGTCGTGAAATAAGAGGACAGCCAACAAGAAAATACGTGAGTCTTTGGCCGAATTCATAACAAACTTTCGATTTCTTGACACTCGCTCAGTTGTTATGCTTCACACTGCTCCTTACTCGCATGTTATTATTTGAAAAGGCCTTTAAATGAAGGTGAACTACTTTCGGAAGGACATTGAAGGACGTCAGTGTAGTCGAGCAATAGGAATCAGCAAGTAAGACATTAGACTGCAACTTCCTATCAGCGATATTTTTGATCCCCGTAGTGTTGTCGGAGCGCTTGAAGAAAAAGCCACAAATTCCTAAGAAAAAATTCCTTTCTGCCAAATATCTATCAAAACATTTCTTAAGTCAATGAAAAGAATATTTTTTTTTGTATAAAAAGAGATTTACAGCGACCCATTACCCCAGATTTACAGCGAGTTACCCATTAAATCATCAATCGAACTATATATAAATAAGTTTTTACCGGTTTTTCTAAGAGAAGGCTTTCTTTCTCTATGAGCGCTATTACCGTCTGTAAGCATGGCGTTAGAAAGACTTGATCATCATGCGCTTTAAGGACTTTAAAATTTACGAAAAACTTCACTTCTTCTTCTTCTTCTTCTTCTATCTTTTTTTCTATTTTTATAGTTTTTGTTAAAGAATTTAAACAATATTTTATTTAACATTAATATGTGCTTGACATGGTGTCGTGTACATGTTACATTAAGAATGCACGAATGTTTTAAAATTTTATTAATCCCTATAGATATTAGTGAACATACACAGAGCACATATACAAAGCACAATACATATTAAAAATACAATTTTTCATCCACACAACAACAAATAAATAGATGCTCTCATGCAAGGATATATTCATTTTGTCAATACGTTATGTGATGACGTTAAGCACGTATGCTGACCAGCAATTCTAACCTGAAGTTGAACTTATCTTCTCTACTCCTCTGCTTTTTCTCAATTTTAGGCCGATATCCACTACATTCTTACCACTGTCAAGAGTAAAAATAAATCCTGCCCGCCTCTTTTTTTCTTTTTTTTG
>KK502561.1:617526-633935 GCA_000688735.1 Glossina austeni
CAAATTTAAAGTGACATCAATGTGATATTCAGAGCTGCAAGATGGCCAGAGGGATCTACTTGAGTTGAAGGCTCGCAAGGTGCGCTGCTCAAAAATGCTTTTTCCGGGCTTTGCGAGCATTAAAGTTAAAATGAAACATATACTTATTTTTCTTCTTCTTCTTAAAATTGATTTAGCGAGTCACCAATAGATGATTCACTGCATCATAACGGACAAGGTTAGCTACCTATAAATCATTCCGTTTTCTCTTTGAGTTATTCGAAGATATACAAAAATGCAAACCCTAAAGAAGAACGAAAGAAGATCAACTAACGGCGCTTAAGTGAAGAAAGTTTCACGATTATTAGATACGAGGCAGAGTGTGTTAGTTGAATACGTTACGCCTAAGAACGTTGAACCCAATCGATCCGTTCCGATCCGATCGACTTTCATTGGTGAGCTTTAAAAAATTTCACTTTCCCGCTCATCCATGACTTTTGAATTTTGATTATTTCAGTGCTTACTCGGTTTTTTTTTTTGTTCTTTCTTCTTGTATACGAAGAATGTGACAAATAAAAAAAAAAAAGTGATATGAATTGAGGTGATGATGCAACAGTGAATTTTAATGTCAATTAAATGCTGAACATGAAATCATAGAAGATCAGGTTTTCATGTCTACTACTGTCATGTAATGGGAAAACTGAATATGAATGAAATGAAGAACAAACTAATTTTAAAGTTTATTAAGTTGTTGCCGTTTGCAAATGTATATACAGAGTGCACACTCACACTTGCATACACACTTTTTCACTTGGTTAACTGTTTACGTAATTTGAAACTGGAATTATTGCAACACACACACATACATTTCAAGCTCTGGCAACAACCAAGTCTCGCTCTCTCTCTCTTTCTCTCTCTCTCTCTCTCTCTCTGTCTTATCCTATTAACCAATAAGAACGTACATATTGTCATCACACGTATGAACGCATATGACTAAATAAAGTTAAATTTTTGTACGGTTGAAAAAATATTTTTAAAACTTTTTTATCCATTAATTTGTTAGGCATTGGAGCGCATTTATGTGCACCTCTGTGTTTTACACACAGAAGTCAACAAAGCGATTAAAAGGTGAATGAATTTCGAGGGTAGGTAGATTGGCTCGTATGTCTATAGAGAAAATAAAACAAAACGAAAAAAAGTGAAAATGTCCGGCATTGACACCCTACAAGAACACTGAGAAACTTCTTTTGTAAAATATCCGTTCAGAATTTATTCTATATATCAAGCAAAATATCAGAATAGTTTTGTACTAAAAAAGAGAAGTAAAAGTTATGGCTTGATACAGGGCCACAATTATGGTCAACTCGCAGATCTGTGCCCAAAATAAGGAATTCGTCTTAAGATTAAATTTTTTGCTAAAGCTTAACATGACTTCACTTTAATGACATTTTGACTCCAGCAGCAGATAAAGGGATTAAATCGATTAACTGCTTGAAGGAATTTAGAAAAATAGTAATAGTGTTTGTACGATGTCCGAATTTATTGGAAACATATTTTGCTCCATCATTTGTATGCTGATCTGAACGACACCGTCATTTAATTGTGATAAGTGACATAAAAGCAATTAATCGCGTGAGAGCAGAAAACGTAATAATGCTCGACATGGCGCAGAGAAAAAACCGAATTATATTCATTACCGTGTCACACTCATGGCCATATCAAAAAAAAAAAAATAAATAAATAAAATAAAAAGGAAAAAAAAAATAAATAAAATAAAAAGGAAAAAAAAATAAATAAAATTAAATAAATAAAAATAAAAAAAAAATCCGCCTGAGTGACCGAGTAGGCAAAAGTCTCGACTAGCAACTCAATGGTCGTGGATTCAAATCTCAAGTGCGGTAGAGTTTTTAATAAAGCCGAGAAAGCTTTAGATGCTAGTGCTTTAAGATTTTAGTCTTAGACCTTATTCTCTGGCTAAATTTATAATAATAATAAATAAAAAAAAAAAAAAATTAAGAAAAAAAATTAAGAAAAAAAAAAAAAAGAGTAGTTGAGGCTGATCGATTTGAGAAGGAAGCAGAGACAGACTTAAGCACAATTTGGATCTGATTAATGGAAAGGGGAACAATTAGGATCACAGTTTCGGTCGCCTGGAAATCGTTAAAATACCACGGAACTTGACCATAAGTCAAAATATATTTCACTTAATGCAGTCGAACTACTTCTGATCGCTGTGTGTGTGCCTGCGAAGGGATCCGCACTTAAGAGCATCGTCAGCATTTTCTTTTTGAATTACAAATATTTACAGCATATGGAGCGTGTGGAACCTCTGGCATATATTTTTCGATGTTACGAATGGAATGAGAAAAGTCTCATCATACCATCATATCGCGGAAATGTTAAAAGTGAAGCGAAATATATTAAGATTCCGCACAAAACAATGATATCTTAGGGGAAGCGTTACAGGTGTCACCAACAATTATATCGAAAAAAGCATAATTTTCTTAGTCGACAAATAAATGAAAAGAAGGAAGAAAAACTAAAGGCTCCAGAAATTAGACCGTAACAAAAAGTTTTTAATGCCTAGAGGTAGACAAACTCGTTATTAGATATAAACATAAATAGAATGTCAGCAGCAAATGCTTGTACTAAAGAAACAAAAGCCAAGCATTAATGCGAAGTTTTCATGCAATTTGTTTAAGCGAAATTGCGAAAAAAAATTACAAAATTTGCATTCTCCTGAGCATCATAATAATGACGGCAAAGCAAACCACATTTTTAGATTTTTAAAAAAGCAACAACATACCTTCATACAACTCAAAGGGTCATGGTGAAGACGTTTTCTTTCTTCTTCATCTTTTCTAACTTAAAGATCGATAGAGTTGACATGTAAAAGTTGTTTTAATAATTGCGGACTTTTTGGACAATTAGCTAGTGCGGACTTATTTCGGACTAAAGCGTCGGATCTAAAACTAGTTATAGTGCGAAAGTGGAAATTGAAATAGTGGACGGTGGGACAAAAGAGCGCTGTTTCTCTCTACTTTGGCTAATGTACTCAGTCACCTACAATATTGTACGTTATACTAAGATTCGTTTACGATCAGAGGACGGTAATAATAATTATGTGAAAAAGAAAAGAAATTCTCCGTAATAGCCGTCCGACTTTGGACTTATTTCGGACTAAAGCGTCGGATCTAAAACTAGTTATAGTGCAAAAGTGGAAATTGAAATAGTGGACGGCGGGACAAAAGAGCGCTGTTTCTCTCTACTTTGGCTAATGTACACAATATTGTGCGTTATAGTAAGATTCGTTTACGATCAGAGGACGATAATAATAATTATGTGAGAAAGAAAAGAATTCTCCGTAATAGCTGTCAGAGCTCGGCTTACTTTAGAAGAATGAATTGATTTTTTACTCAGCACTGTGAATCATCTGTTGTTTATTTGAAGAAGAAGAAAAAGATTTAGATGGTTGAGGTGATTAATACTCCTCGACGGTGCACAAATGAAAGTCACAATCAATATTTTTGCGATATATTTGTTAAAAAAAAAAAAAAATGGTTCCGTAAACTTTTCAAAAAAGTGTGAACGTCCTTTACGTCGACGACTTAATATTTTTTGTCAGCAGTATAGATTTACAGCACCCAACGGAAATTCAACTGAGAGTTCTCGCACATTTAGTTCGTCGCATTTCGTTTATGGTTGAAGCGGTAAACTGCTCTGCCTGAGGGCATTGATTACAACCGCTTGCAAGTAAAAAGATGAAAAATGCTCTTGCATTTCAGTCTATTTTTCATGTAAGCAACTGCAAGCCTACACCGTACTCCCTCTTGCTCGTATTTCCGCGATAGTGTTTGCTTAACCTTTTCCGTAAGGAATTTGCAGCGAAATCTTGTCCAGCGGAAATGTTCTTATCGTAAAGTTCCTCTAGTAAAACTATTAAGGTGTCCTCTGCATATGCATAAAGAAAAGAAAGAATCTTGTGGCAATAAAGTAAACAATTTATATAACCTTTGCTTTGTGTGAGAAGTTCGTTCTTATCAATGGTCGCGATGCTTGAAACCAAATTTCCCAAACGAGCAAGAACGAGGAAAGAATTAAAAAAATGCTTAGAACTAATGCTTAGTACTTAGCACTTTTTGTAAGAATGGTTTTGTAGGACGCGGTTCAAAAAATTGGTCCGTCCGGTTGAAACATCGCCCATCAATTTAGCAGCGATTTTTATCGGGAAATTTTACGGCTCTTTCAAAGTAAACTGTTATATGAAGAGCAGTCGCCTAAGTGGTCAGCACCAGTCCATATGTCCAAACTTAGCATACCTTATGCCGCAAATCGTGTGGGATACAATAAATGAAATGAATTATGATAACGTGTAAGCAAAGTTTTATTTTTATATCTCAGTTTTGTTTTCTTTAAATATCCTAACAAGGGACGAATGGGAGAGAAGCAATAAAACGGGCACACGTACTTGGCTAAACACCCCCTTGAAACCCCATCCTTGTCTGAGGTTATGAGTAAAAGAATTTGTCTTTGGTTTTTCTATTGCTTGGACAAAAGCTATATTTAAATATAGCGAAATATAACGATCAAAAATTCCCGGGACTGAGCAAGAAAAATATTTCTTTCTTTTCAGCTTTAATGATAACCTTAATCTCCAAGAGTTATTCTTCTCTGGCATATGCGCTTTTTAACCCTTTGTACTCTTCATTTTTCATTCAATAATTTCTCAATAAAAAAAAAAAAAAGTAGTTCGTGGTATTCGAAATACGACATATTTAGTAAAAAAATAAGTTAATTTTTCTTTTATTATCGATTTTAGCTTCACATAGGAGTTGGCGTAAGAAATACGATCTCGACACATAACTCGCCACAGGAGTGGAAAGGGTTAAAGAACTATTGATCAAATCGCCCATATTTCACTCAGTTCTTTGTCTCCCTCAGGACTCTTTGCGGTAGGCTAACTTGACAATATTCGCATTGAAATTGGAACAAACTTCAATTTATGCAATTTTAGGGTTGTAGCCATCGAGTCTTTAATTAATATATAAATAATGAGGGAGACGTGCCGAGGCTCTCACCTCTTGGTAGTGAAGCCTGGTAACGATCTTTGATCGGCGAAGGAGAGTTTAAAGCTTGAACTATCTAAAACTTGTCGACAAGTTTTCGGATGGATAGCTTAGGGGTACACTGGAAAAAGCTCGCTAGCCGAGCACTTCTTTTCTCCTAGACTATGGCTATGGAGGAAATACGAATCAGCCGTTGTTATGTTGTAACTGGTTATGTAAAGTATGTTGATATAGTAATAGTCGAGAGCATGGAGCCTGCCTTGTCAGATGTAGCATCCGAAGCAAATATATCTTGAAGAATGGTGGTCCGGTGTTGTCTACACGGGATTGTACGGTTGGCAAGAGGGTCTATGTTGCGTAAAGTAAAGCTAAAGTCTTTATAGACTCATTCACGAGCAGCTGCCGGTAGAGGTGAAAGCATTGGTTGAACTGCGTATTGGTGCTTACCAAGTTCCTTCGGGGGGATGCCTGCATGTTGACATACCAGGTGGTAATCGCGGTGGAAGCTATTATGTCCAATCACAGTTTGAACGCAGTAGTCAACTAATGTGTGAGTTCTTACCGCTGGGTACGGCCTTTGGGGGGTATCGTGGCGGATGTGTTTTTCATCATTCCTAAAGCGAATAATTAAAGAAGTGATGATAGGCCTCAACCTTCCGCAGAGCGGGTTTATTGGGCCATACACAATAAATATATCTGTTCAGTTCAGGTCCTTAGTTTGTAGGGATTGTCCAACTCTCTGAAGAGCGTCGGTTACGCAAGATTAACCCGTGTACCATCGGGTGCCGTGAGGTGAAGTGTATAACAGGTACTCAGGTTAAGCGCAAAGAACATCTGCTTCGTATGTAACAAAAGTAAAGTAAATGAACGATCGAAACGACATCGATCGAATGACTACTATATGTCAGTCCTGAAAATTATTGACCGATATGTTGCCCAAAAAAGTTAATTTAATATTTATTAGTGAGTGTCCATTGTATAAAAAGTCTTACATAAAGACTCTTGAAAATCTATTCACATAAGATAATCGGTCGGATAAACTTGCAAAGTTTTCAATAAATTATTTAAGCCATTTGCATAAATAATTCGTTTGTATCTATCTTTTCATTCATTTCACTCTCTCTCTCTCTCTCTCTCTCTCTTGATTCTAAAGAAATTTAAATTTTCATAGTTGCTTAACAGTTATTAAAATTCTTTTACATTTTCACCACATATTTATGTACTTTTCCATCATACAATGTTTGCTTCTTATTATTGTTACGCATAATATTATGAAAGAAATACGGAATTTGTTTTTCATACAGCAGCAGATAACGTCAACAAGTTGCCAAAAGATTAATACATTTCAGGAGTCATAACATAAAATCCCATAAACACATACATATGTTACATAGTAAGACGATCCTATGCAAACAACACCAAATAAATATAAGACAAGAGAACGGTTGGTTGTTTGGTTATCTTCGAGTTTTGTGCTCCTTATACCCATGCATTTATGCTGAAAATATTTCTCCTTATTTCAAAACACAAGCACACACAAACACCAAAACCATTCCACCAAAATCATTCCTCAATAGACTGAAAATACGATCACATATAAGCGGAGATATTTGTCTGAATTTGTCGTGAATTTCTAAGAAGACACTTGAACGCTATTTAATACCTTTCATGTAAAAGGTATTAAATCGAGACAAATCGGATCTCATTCGAAGTGAACCATTCGAAACTGGGCCCGCATCCTTCTTCTGTGAGATGTAAAAGGACTAACTTTTATAGCAAACAACATAACATAGAACAGTAGAAGAATTGCTGACAAACAACAAAATAAACTTAAGTGTTCTTTTATTCATCGAGTCCGTGGAGCTATAAATATCTTCAGCTATTTATTGGAGATTGTAAAGTATACTAAAAAAAATGAAGTAAGAGAATGAAAACAAAAATCTTGTTCGAGTCTAGGTGTCTGCACGATAGCCGCGAACATAGCATAATCCGGCTCGCGATTGGAAAAACTTATCGATCAAGGATAGGAAGGATAGCAAATATATGAATTTTTCTCCTTTGGAGCTCAAGAGCACGCGGTGCTGAATTTTGTTCCTTACACTATATACAGCATAAAGAGTAAAGATCTTTCAACATACGAGATATAGTTAATGACGATCTCCTCGGTAGTTAACCTAAAATCGTTTTTACATCATCCCCTTTATATACTGTTACGAAAACCCCAAAACCAGTTAATGCCAACTAATTGATTTTCGTAAGTAATAAATTCCCTAAAAGATATTCACGGCGCGTAAGGCAGCTGCCGGCCGACGAAAAAGATTAGCAGGAAAACACACAGAGAAAAACCCAGGAGCACATGCGCGGCGCGTCATACAGCGGCCGGCCAAGGAACACGATTAGCAGGAAAGCAGGTTAACGGATTAAAAATGAAGCCATGAAGTTAGGTGATCGTAACATGCTTGTAAAAATGTATATAAGTGAACTATTTGCGGAAGGCAGTTGAGTCGTACGAAAACATTTGAGTCGAAAAAGAATACTAAAATGGAGAAGTCGAGGGTATAGCCAAAGTAAAACTTAAGTAATCCTAGCCTTAAAGAATGGATTGTAAATAAAGAAACTTGGAGTTAAAAGAATTCTGAAGTGTATTTCTCTTGAAAATAATATCCACGATCTAGTGATACGGATGCCGTATTGAGATTAACGGAAATTTGTAGCAATATTTTCCGTTTGTTTGTTTAAATAATTGTGAAGCAGATCATTCGCCCGATCTTAGCTGGACTTTACCAAGACTGACAAACAAATATTTTTTATGATCACCTTTGCTCACAGGGAATATGAACAAAGGGTCCGCTAAAGCTATTTCTTGCGATTACAAGATTTCGGCAAATGATCGCAACTATTGGGGTAAAGACTCTAATGGACTAAATATATCAGTCTATTGAAATGGGTTGAAAAACCCTGTGAGGTAAAGGTAAACTAAATCAAAATTATGATTGAAACTCAGAAGTTACTCTTTTTACACGATTTTTTTTAAACGAATTTGATTTAATACGAGTTCAAAAGAAAAAAAATTTCTTTTTTTACACGAATTTTTTTTACACGTATTTTTTGGGAACGTATCTATCGTGTAAAAAGAGAATTAGGTGTACAATGCAATCCATCATTATCATTAAATACCCTACACCAATTTTTTTTACACGTATTTTTTGGGAACGTATCTATCGTGTAAAAAGAGAATTAGGTGTACAATGCAATCCATCATTTCATTAAATACCCTACACCAATTTTTTTACACGTATTTTTTGGGAACGTATCTATCGTGTAAAAAGAGAATTAGATGTATTACGTAAGCAGTCTAATTAGGCGCGTTAGACGGCTAAAAAATTGGGCTTTGCTGATAAGTTGAGATCAACCAGAACAGAATCTTTTCCTGCACGATATTCTTACACGTTACTTACGTTCCTCATAGTAGCGAAATAGTGTGAAAAGACAAGCACATATGTCTTATATTCGCAATCTCAGAGGGCATAGTTTACCTAGGGTAACAAGTAGAGATTAAGAAATTAAGAAAATAAATTTCTCAAGAAAAAAATTCGCAAAATTTATTTATACGATCATTACAATGCTTTGCATAAAATATCGTAAAAACATAAGAGAGAAGGATGATGGAATTGCTGGGTGTCCATGATTCGTCCTAGAAGTACGTAAGAGTGTAACTTTTTCTTTTCATATTAAACATATTGTTATGTACTTTGTGAATACATATTCAAGCATAATATTTATACTTTTATATCGCAAGTATGTGTTTATGTACATACATATATATATATATATATATATATAAATATATATATGCAAACAGTTTATAGCTGATGTAATTCTCTGTTTAAAAAGTGTTCAAGTGAATAAGTGGAAGATTAAATTTTTTATGATTATGTTTGTCAGAGTAATGCGTTAAAAATGTTTAATGCACTTTCGCTGCCGCCAACACAACACAACACAACACAACACAACACAAATAAAGTTATAATTATTAATATATTGAATTTTATTAATTGAATTTAAATTTAAATCACTGCTCGCCTCTCTTCAGAAATTCTGAAAAATCGCATATTATCGTCATTTATGCGCGAGCTCGTTGGTTTTCACGCTAATGCGTGCAATAAATAAAAATAATTGAACATAAAACAATTTGCTTGTGGTATAAATTAATTATAATTATTTAAATTATTTGGGTACAATTTATAAAATTTTATATTAATTAATTTCATTTAATTATTAAGGAATTTATATAAAAATCTATTTACGAAATGCTACTGCAACCACTTATATAAAATTTGTTCTAAAGAATCGAAAGTGTTTCGTAACACGTAAGCATAAATATATGTGTTCTTGCTAAGCCCACGCTTGGAATTATTTATGGATTGTAAATAAGAGGATTAATTAAAAATCAAAAATAACTCGATAAACGTAACGTAACTTATAAATGTAATAACATTAAGTTACGTATTGGTTTAAAGAACAAAAGACACGTTAAGATGTTCAGGTCGGGTATGGCCGGTCTTTATAAACACTTTACTTTACATGCGAATTTGTGGGCATTGTAGGGAGTGTGCTTATGCGAATGATGCGATTCGCTCCCTGGCCGATGAGTTTCGATGACTCGACAGCGTATCAGAATTCCGACTTGTAAGTTGCAAGTAGACGGATTGACGCCCAGGAGACGACTTACAAACATTGCAAAAGAAAAAGAAAAATGTGAGGCTTTTTCAAGATGCTCTGGGTGCTCGTGCGGGTGCTCGCAAAAAATTAATACGTCATGTATTACAAGTGAAATGAGTTATAAATCACTTTTTAAAGTTACTTTTTTTTTCTGTTTCTTTTTCTGTTTTTTTTTTTTAAAGATCTGAGCTCGATTGAGCTCATCATCATCAATCACAGCACACTTTAACCAGTTAGGGTTGGAATATTAAAAAATGATTTTTTCTCAAACATTATTGTTTGTATATATATGTATATGTATGAATGCACACACATATACGAATATATGAAGAGGTGGATGACTTATCTCTTATATCAGAGCAGAGAGAGAACAAGAGCAAAATTCTTGGTGTCAGCAAAGCTAATGTTACTTACTTAACTTAACGCCTAAACGTTCTAAAGTTCTTGACCCTTTCTCCTACATTCCTTTGAAGCAATAAAAAATAAAAAAAAAGTACGAAAAATTATATAAAAGCAATTAACACTTTGTAGGGTTAAGGAGACGGCCGGCAAATGGAAGACAAGCGTGCATAGGACCATGCACGCTATGCATGCTTAGAGTTTGTCGAGCACACTTGTTAAGTTCTCAAGAACAATTCTTATTATTGTTGAAAAAAAAAAATTTTGCTTTTTTTTTTTTTTTTTTTTTTTTTTTTTTTTTTTCATATACAAAAAAAAGTGTATATTGGCTGGCTGGCAAAAATATACCCCCTAGAGTATCGTTTACAATACCAAAGAAAAAGAAGACAAAACAAGGTAGCGAGCGATACAACAACGAAAGAAAGAAAATCTCATAAATTACTTATTTAATTATTAAATAGAGAAAAAACATTTTTTAACAAAGTCTAAAATTATAACAGAAAGAAAGCGTACTCAACCTTTTTTTTTCTTTGCAAAATAACGGGAGAGAGAAAAAAATAAAAGATACCCCTTAGAATAAATCGAAAAGGTATTAAAAGAAATTTACTCTGAACCCGGCAGATATGGTTTTCCCTATATTTAGCTATGAAATGTAATTACATTACAACAACATATTTTTTTTTGTTTTTTTTTTTTACTTCATAATAAAAATAATAAAAACTTTCAATGAAAGTTGAAAAAGTTAGCATAGATTGGCCTGAAGCGTGTTTGGTTTTCGCAACTTGCAATTATTTATAACTCAATAATCAAATATTAACTCTTAACAGCAAGTCTAAAGAATTGTATTGAAAACAAAAGCGTGTGATGCGTTATTCAGAAGAACAAAAGGAAGAAAAATATTATGAATACATTAGCTGATGCTGATGCTGATGCTGATGCTTGCTGAACTGCTTTCGGTAGCGAACAAAAACATTTTGCTTTAAACTAGAGACAAACCGAAAGCATTTTCCTCATCATTTTTGATATGAGCCTAGAGTAGCGTCATTAATTACATACGTGAGCAGGGAAGATAGGGATAGCGACTTCCATTGTGCGAGTGGTTAAGATAGTGTAGATGTGCTAACGTATTGTTTTATATGTTAATTAAAAGAACTCAAATACTACGCAGAAATTCGTACCGACTTTCCCACACATTTTCGTTCTCTCTCCTCCACTCCACTCACACACAATGCCTTACCTTATAGTGCAGTTTTATTTCAAGCAAAACGGAACTTCGGAACTGACAGAATGCGCTTAATGGTTACCAAAGAAGATAAGCAGTCGGCACAAGGTGTGTGAGGTTTTGATCTCTAAACTGGAACTGAGTCATAAAATTGCTTCACTGCTTTAATTCCTAATAATAGACACGATTTTCCCCGGCAAATAGCTTCAGTGTTGCATCGTCTTGGTGATATTAACCCCACCACGCCATACATTGACACGTATTAAAAGCGACAATCCATGAATGAATGGAGGAATGAAAAACATTACCCGTGCTTGGCAAATGTGCCGAGAATAACTGAATTTTTAAAATGAACTAAAATTTGAAAAACGTTGTCTTCAGTTGACAATGTCATGTAACAAAGCCGGTAAGACTTTGCAGGCAGGTGTGAAAGAATTTCTGGTAATAGAAGGGAAAAAATGCTTTACCAAAATCAACAGCAAGCAAGTGGTGTGATTGATTTCTCTCCGGGAATTTTGATGCGTCACGCTCTGATCAACCATTTGTTCTTCAAAAACCGAAGAAAAGCCCCTTACTTCAGTGTATGGTACCGCAGCGAAGCTAAATATTGACCAAGACTCAGTTTTGAAAAATTTGCATAAAGCTGGATACAAAGGACTGCTACCTATTTGGGTGCCACATGAATTAATAGTGCACAGTGTAACGGACTTAATTTTCTTCTGAGAGGCTGTTCGCATATGCCAATAAACCGCGTTGACGCCACGTCCGTCATGAGGTGTTCCTACTTATCCAGACCCATCAATCGAAGCGTACTACCTATTGTCGCCGACTAGTGCTATAAAAGCGTCGATCCTCAAAGCCTTCAATGACTTGACGAAAAAAGAAAGAGCGGGAGAAAAGTGTTGATGCATCTACGGTATAGCCCAGACCTTGGTCTGATTTGTTTGTAAGGTTTTTTTCACTCTCTGCAGAACTCTTTTCATTATTAAAAAAAAGGCCCGAGAAAATTACTTAGTTCAGCTTTTCGCCTAGAAGTCTTAGAAGTTCTACGATGAGGACGCAATGGTTTTACCAAAGATATGGAAGAAGGTTATGGAAGCATAGAGTTCGTCAATGTCAAAGTCAGTGCTCGCGGGCTCAAATCTCATTTTCGGTGGAGTTCACTTTGTTCGTAGCTATGGTGAGAGCTTAGTCGGTAAAAGCACTGTAACCCTTACCGCTTAGGCACACATCCACTACGCTGCGTTCATCATCTCCCTATCCCTTTCTCTTTCCTTGCTTCTTTTTGACCGTCATGCTGTTACATGAATCGGAGATATCTCGCACATCTTATTAACCAAAAAAGAAAAAAGAAAAGACTTATGTTTGAATTCGCCGGAAAAACATCCCGATTTCTTCCTTCACCTAAGAATATCTTTACCTGTAATGTACTGTCACGTAAGATGCCCTTATTGCTTGTACTTGTAATTGTGGATTTTTTTCACAAAACTGTTGAGCGAGCCAAGCGCATCAAAAATAATTTGTGGTTTTAATTACTTCTTCAAATTTTCATATTTCCTTCGCGACGCTTTATTAAAAACCCGATTTTCGTAACGATAACTTTCTCTTTGTCCGGTAAGAATGGTAGCTGTTACGTCGGAAGCATTGGAATACAATTTCTTTTGTCCATTTTTAAAACATTAATATTAATAGTTAAGAACAATACAAAACTTGTTTATTCAAAAATATTTTTACAGTAACGAGAGTTTTTCGCGTTGACTCAAGCATAACTTAAGCATAATTTGATGCCCCGCTCGCTTGGGTTGCTTTCTTGTACGCACTTACTCGGATGTACGTAGACGTATGTGTGTTTTCCTGCAATTTTGCTGCATTCAATCTCAGTTGTAAGGTCAACCGTATCTTGACATACAATCTTTTTGAAGAACTTGTGTTCCGTTGCGTTTGCTTTTTTCCCTGTCTTTCTCCCATCCTGCATATATGAAGATTTTCTCCGCCTATTGTGTGCAATAACATGCAAATGATATTATTTTGTAAGAAGGACCTGTAAATGCGTTCGTGTATGTGTAGCAAGTCAAGCCGGAAATTGAATATTTTCTTGTATTACAACATAATTCTGTTTATAGGTAAAAAATTCTCTTCTATAACGGTTAAGAAACGCTTAAGAATTTCACAACATTCAACTGAACATTCAAAAGTGCTGCAGCGTAATGTTAAGCAAGAATGTTAATTCCACCCTGACCGAATTTTTGATCACCTATCATTACCACCAACAGCCATCTGAGAGCACATTTACTATCGTTTCACTTAGTAGTTGATAAGTCAGCAAAGAACTGAACTACTTTTTTATACTCATGACCCAAGGATGAGGGGAATATTCATTTTGTCAAAACGTATACCCACACAAAGTATATATATTCTTGATCAATATCAAATTCTAAATTCATTTAAGTATGTCCGTCTGTCCGCATATTTAATGTCTGTTGTAAACATTGTTCTGGCCGCAAAGACCAAACTATCGACTTCAAATTTAGCAGAAACATTGGAAGTTCTTGCACATAAGTTGGTATTGAAAATGGGCCAACTCGGTCGAAGGACACGTCCACAGCACCACATAAACTGAGAACTCCTCTATTTTGCAAAAGGAATGAAAAATTGGTTTCTTCCTCCTTACTCGTAAACTATACCAAATATATATACAAACATTTGAACGCATATTCTATGGGGGATGTTGTAGTGCCTATAGAAAAAGGGAAAAGATTTACCACGCCTACTCAATATTATGGTATTGTTTGGTATTGTTTTTTTAATACCTTTATAACGCGCAGACACAAGCTTCCAAAACCTCATAAAGTATATGAATTCTGGTCCAGTTAAAACTCCTAAATATGTTCACCTGTTTGTCTGTCCACTTGTCTGTTTGCGCAACTTTTTAATATTTGTGGTAAACATTCTCCTGTTAGCGAAATTGCAAAAGAATTTGGATTTCACGTAAACTTTTCAAAGGACACGCCTACAACGCCCACATGACTGTACTACAAAAACTTTTAATCTGAAAATAGAGGCAATCAACTGCGTCCACTCCTTACTGTAGAGCATGAGAATTTTTTTCTTTTACTTGTTTTGTCTTTTCTTGGGGTAAAAAGTAATCGGTTCCGCCCGAATTTAATTTTCTTACTTGTTTTACTTAAAATAAAAAAAAAAAAAGTATTGGTCAATTTTCATATCATAAGGATAAGCAACTTATGCGTTTGATGTCGAAAATAATTAATCAACGAAATTTTATGTGCATTAAAACGTTCTCCTCAAAGCATGACAAATTGTCCTCCCTATGTATGTGTAGTAGACAAATTTCATTACTTGTTGAAAAAGTGCAATCATCATCAAATGAGTATAAACGCTGGGAAAAATGAATATTCAAAAACAAATTAACGTAAATTATGAACAAGAGCTACGTTCCTAGAGTAAAAAAAAAAAAAAAAAAAAAAAAAAAAAAAAAAAAAAAAAAAAAAAAAAAAACTCAGTGCATTTAGTTTATTATGAGGATTAAATTAAATATTTATGCTATATAATAAATAATAAAAAAGAAGCAGTCCGTGAATGCGTGTAAACAAAATCAACCTCCCTAGACATAATGTAATGGCATCAAAACCATATGCATATTGAATTCGTCGAGTCTAAGCTATGTCGTGGAGTAGTACTCCTACTAGCAGATTGAACTTTAACCCTCATATGGACAACATTAACGCAACAACATTTTGCAACTTTGCGAAAACTTTGCCAATCAAATGTTTACCTAACCACACTGCACTGAAGTGCGCCTGCAGGCTGTCTTCTGCGTAATCTCGCTGAAGTGAAATCAACCACTCAGAGGCCACATGTCCTCTTGTGTTCGAACTTTCTTAAAATTTCCTTTAAAATTATTAAGCTTCGAAAATTCCGCTTCCTTTAGAGCCGATCAGGTTTAGTAGGAATTCCCAAACTGTCATTTTCTTTATAATGATTTTAGTCGTTGAAAAGCCATTTGTTGTAGGCTGCGTACGTTGTTGGGACACCCACACTTCCGGTAATCTTAGAGCTGATAGCAGTGGCGTTGGTTTCTCTACGCAAAAGTTAATTACATTGAATTATCTCTTCCTCTTGATAGGGCTTTTTACAACCTTTAACAAGGAAAGATTTACGAACACAACGATCAGACCACTGAACCTATTTGTCAAAGTATTCATACTTTTTGAGAAATACTTCAACTACTTAACTATTTACAGGTTTGCCTTTTATTGGCTTACAATAATAACGTGGAATATAAAATAAATAAATCGAAATTGAAATCGTAAGAAATAAATAATAAACAATGTGCAGTAAATAATAAGCAAGAAAGTACGACAAATTCAAGACAAAAACTGGCCGCTTAGATAGGCCAACAAATCCTCAGCAGCCACTTTCAATAGGAAAAGCAAAACAAAAAACAAATTCTTTAATGGCATTTAGGCACACAGGCCGAATTATTGTACAATCTTATTAGTCCTCACACTTGCCTGCTAAGTAGAGATTAGTCTCGTACGTAAACAGATACACTTAAGCCCACAAAAATCCTTCGAATGTCCAAGGCCCACAGCTAAGAAGGATAATCTGGATATTCTTCCATAATTAAATACCTTTGCTTTCTCGTTTCAATTCATTACCAATTGCATAATAAATTGGATTATTTGCATAAGAGAAGTCAACAACTTTGAGGTGTAGCTTCTACTTAAAGGCGAACGAAATTTAAGAAATAGATTGACTTTGGATTTGCAGGAAACCAGGAAAAAAAGCAAATTTATACATAATCTGCCAGGAAATGCGTGAAACATAGTGACTGCGAAAGCGAATCGGAATTCCTTTAAGCAGTTCAGCATAGCCACAAATTTTAAAGTGAGATCCAAGATTGGAACATGACGAGTGTAATTCGCTGGGAACATGGAAAGCAACGGCTTAATTGGATCAAAGCAATTACTCTCTTTCTCACTATATATCTTTCTCTTTTT
>KK502561.1:649752-671509 GCA_000688735.1 Glossina austeni
ATTCGCTTTAAAGCGAATCCTTATTATCCATCTCCTCGAAGTAATTCGAAAAGAAATCGAATTAGTCGATGGTAGTGGCATTTGCATTATGATCGTTCTTCCACTGACTGACCTCTTAAATGGTCACGGAAAATATGTGCGCAGAATTTTCGCTTAACATTTGCCGCAAAGACGGAGGGACATCACTTTAATCGATGTGAAAATTTTCTTTTTCCAAAAGCGACTCGACAGCATATATAGCTAATGCTTAACTTTTTTTTTTTCCTTTTAATTTAAGAGTAAGAATAAGAATTTTCCTTAAAGGGGTGTCTTAAGGAGTAGTAATCGATCAAGAGGATAAGGATTGTGACCAAAACATACCATCCGAGGTCAGCGTCGCTTTTCTCCTTAGTCGTGTTAACGTAACGTAAGTCTACCCGACAACTCTGTCGTACTTCATTATGAGAAACATTTAGGTTTGCCTTCATATGCAAAATTAAATTTTTTGATTCGGTTTTTTCTCCTCACTCGAGTCAAGACAATGTCCCGGTGTCATTTCGAGTTAAAGTTTGAAGTCGAGTTTGAAGTAAGCTGAAGCTAAATAAGCACAAGAGGATGGATGCGGAACGATATAAATTAAATTTCTGGTAAAGAATCCTCCAAGAAATAATGCTTTTTGAGAAAAGGCAAAGCAATAGTTGGTGCCTGACACTGCACGTACAGATCTAAGCAAAAGAAATATAAGGTTTAAACGATGGACTGCAGGAAAGTGTGTTTGCGTTAAGCAATTTTGATGTTAGGTTATGTTCTGTAATTTGTGATTCGTTCAGTTTTGCTGGCCAAAGCTTTTACTTGGCATGGATGGACGTGTAGAATGCAATAAATGCAGACAATCGGAAAGGTTAAAAGTTACCACACACCCCAGAGAAACTACCAAATTTTCGTTGTAAAAATATTGAAGAAATGACATCTAAACAATTTGTTTATCTGCTACGACAGGCTGCTGATATTTTAGATTTATTCCTCCGTTTGTGACACGCAGAGGTAAGTATCAGAGACACGGAAATGTCTTCTCATACATATACATATACATATGGATTCTTGAATAGCATAAGATAATGAATTTCTCTGCTAATTCTTGTTTGTCTGGCTGTCTGTCTACTTTTCCGTCTCTATGTCTACCTTTCGTTTGCTGTTGAAAAGCTCATAATCACAAAGAATAAGACAGAAAAGTGATTTTGACATAAATGACGTCGAGTCTAAAAACTCGTGGGCAATGCGCCCACAATACCTAAAAAAGGTGTACGTTATAAGCCCTCTAAGCCCTTTAAACTCTCCACGTCTGTTGCTTCCCATACTTCCTACCGACCGTCACAGTGCTACACGTACGTGGGACATCCACTGACTGAGTGAACATATTGATTTACAACTTGGACCGAATCTCCCAACTGATCCACTTACATTTACGATATAATGCGGTGTGAGAAAGATTCGCTTGAAGGGGAATAAAAATTTCTTCCTAAAACAAAATATCAATAAATTATTAAAACAAACCAAATTTTCATAAACAGACTGACTAATAGTTTATGAAATTTCATTTTATAACATCCACACATACATTCAACATATTTTCTTTACATATTATATAAATTATTTTAGAAAGCTTTTTTTTTGACTTCATAAAAACATAATGGAAACAAAACCACTTGTTACGTAGAAATGCATTTTGTTTTTCTTTTTTTTTTTTCTTTTTTCTTTTTGCTTTAACAAAATGTATATAAAAATGTTTTTCGTTTGCCTACACAAATCATTAAACAAACCCACAAAGTCACACACATACTAGCTAACTAACAAGTCACAATGGTTTCAAGTATAAATGTAATTCTATTTAAAAAAAAAAGAAGAAGAAGAAGAAGAAGAAGAAAATCATAGAAAAAAAAAAAATTTTTTATTTCTTTGTTTTTATTGTTAACATAAAATCAACTGACTTTAATTACCATAAAATTTTATGATTATTTTAACTTCCCTCAAGCAGCGGCTCAATTTCCTTTCTACGGGGTGTTAGTTTGGCACTTAAAGTACTTACTGCAGAAATATTGTGTAATTAAATTCCAAAGTATATCAATTAGTCGCGTAGAGTGAACGTAGCAATGGCAATAATGATCGCGACGGAGGATTGCGTTTAAGATTTTTTTTTCATTTTTTTTTTTTTTTTTGTTTGGTAAGAGATTACAGTTAAAGCATTCATTACGTATATTATCGCCATTACTGGGTCAGTTGTTGTTACAAATCCGTCTTACATATCATGCTATTTTAGATCGCATTGACTCGTCTACAAGTTATTGTTATGCACTTTGCCCATCAGCCCCGAGACGACAGGAGAGGAAATAACTACAAACCGCAAAGTGTCGAGCGCTAGACAAAACACTGAACAAAGACGAATACATCGAACATCGTGAAGTTAAAGAACATTACCACACGTATTTACACAAACCGGTTAATTTTCTAGCCAATTCTAGACAATTGTCAGTAAACAACCACATAATAAGCCAATTTGTTACCATTGTTTGCTGCTTTTAATGTAGTGGTAAATGTCTAAAAGCGAACTTTAGATAATTTTATGAAAGCAAACAAAAGTCACATGAAACTTTTTTTTCACAAAAACTTTGTTAATAAGATAGCTGTAAAGAGTTATAGATTGTATGTATGTGTGTGTGTGTGTGTGTGTGTATGTCCTTCAATAGATTTCTTTCTTCATATATATATATATATGTATATGTATACGTTAGTATTCAAAAGAAGAAAAGAAAGAAAAATATCTACAAACGGATAGTAGCGGAGTAGCGATATATTGAGTATGTGATCGAAGTTTTTCATGCTTCTTTTTGAAAACATTTTCTTATATACTTTGACTCAATAGAAGATTCTAAAGTGCTGTGAAATTCTAAATCGAAATGAAACCTCCCACAGGAGACAAAAGAAAAGAAAAAGAAACTTTGATTCTTAGAGATTAGATTAAGTAGCACCAACAGATATATTCATTATCGGAATGAATTTCAGATAATCAGATTTCTTGTTACTCAAAACGAAACAGAACGAAAGACATTTAATTGCAATAATCTGTTGAAGGTTTTCTTTGTTCCTGCTTGGTGGGTAGCCGCTTCGCTAATCACTTCCACGCGGCATAAATGATTCCACTCAACACTTTATTTTAATCACTTTCCCGTACACGATTCAATCGTTTCTCTATTAAAATTCACCTTTCGATGGAAACCATTAGAAGTTAAATAGTTTAAGAAGTTTTGAACTCGCAGACTAATCGGAAGCAGCACACCACGTCGTGCCAAGAACTTACAATGATATCCAAAAATGCCGGCACGTATTAAAAGACTACGAAAATAAAAAACCAATCTTGACATTTCAGCGATCACCTAAACAGATCCTAAATCAGCACACACTTTAAAGTTAGTTCATTGAGATTTTCCCGGAGGCGGCAACAAGTGTTTATTAACAAAATTAGCACGAACCAAATACAACTTTTCCTCTTCTTTTCCAGATTTTATGTATACATACAGTATATGAAAGAGAAAGAGAGAGAGAGAGAGAGAGAGACGGACAAGGAGAGAGAGAGAGAGAGACGGAGAGAGATAAAGTAAAGAGCGACAGAGAGACGGAGAGACAGAAAGACGGAGAGACAGAAAGACGGAGAGACAGAAAGACGGAGATACGGAGAGCGAGAGAGAGACGGAGATATGAGCAGAGAGAGAGAGAGAGAGAAAGAGAGAGAGAGAAAGAGAGAGAGAGAAAGAGAGGTAGAGAAAGAAGGAGGCATATATGGAAATGTTAATATATTTTATTGTCTTCTTATGGTTTTAATCATTTTAAAGGAGAAAGAAAAAGGTCTTATAGGGTTTAGACAGGATGTTTTAATGACAATTTAACACAACAATAAATGGAAAAATTTAAATATGAAATTGTAGTAAAGGATTTTATATATGCCTTACAAGATTGCTTAACACGAACGTTAGACAATAGAGGACAATGTGTGTGTTTTTTAGTATAATTAGAATTATAATGTTATTGTTAAAAAAAACTAATTCGTTGCTTACGATAGTGAGAGTGAGATCAATCATTTTGGCAGATCGAAGGGGGAGCTGATTTCCATTAAGCCTAAAGCGCTTACTTCTTTCTTAGTAGCACCAGCGATATGGGTATCAAATAAAAGAACGTGGAGGGAAGAATGCGAAAAGCATAGTGGTGGGTATGCGAGATTCGGCCACCGCCGATTATAACTTTCTTACTTGTATTTATTTTTTCATTACTCTTACTTTGTTGTTTTTGTCTTTCAAAATCAATTGCCATCCAGACGTAGATATTATTGCCTTAAAGACGAGAATAAAAAATTCTTATTATATGATAAAGCCATTAAATGGATTGAAATGAAATTGAAATTGAATTTAAATATGAAAAATTAATTTGATTGATATGATTCTCCTCAAGCTCAATGTCGGAATATTGTTGAAGTGAACTTTATCGAAATCGTAAATTAATTCGATAAAAATGGAAGAAATTTCGGCAAAAATGAATTTTTTGTTAACGCATTCGATAGCAGCGCAGAGAAAATGCTTTAAAGCAGTTTTGTGCTTGAAAGCAAACACTTGAGATCGTGATCCTCTAAGCTCTAATTACGTTCATCAAGTACACAAACATGTTTTTTATTTTTCTAGATTTTTTGTTTTATTTTCGTTATAAACTTAAATAAAAATTGTTTTGTTTTTATTACTTTTGGATGTTTTTTAAAAATAATAAAGATAGGGGAGCAGTGGTTGTTGTTGTTATAATTGATGTTATTTATAGTTGTATTTTAAGATTTAAGATTTGCCCTACGACATATAAACATCTTAGAAAGCGAAGAGTAGCAACAAGACCATCACAAGACAGAACAGACCCATAACCTCAGAAAGGGGGAAACCCAAAATAGCATAGCAATATGGATTTCTAGCATAACCTATGATAAGGGAACCAAATATTGTTCCGATACCGGCATCGGAACCAGTTACACCGACTGTTGCAGCACCAGCACCAGTACCAACAACTTTGGCAGCTGAATCAGTGTCATGTGTGACTTGAGAGGTCTGAACTGACCTTGTTTGTGGCAGTAATGCAACTGAGGTTGTGTTCTGCGCGGGTAAAGTCTGGCTTTAGCTGATAACACCACTGCTCAATTGTCGCAGGTATTGCTTAGTACCATTCCGTGAAGCATTCCCAGCTAAGGGGCAATACGAGACACTGTTGATACAAAAATTTCTGTTATTTAGGATCAGTAATAAGCCGAAGCTAGCGCACCAAGCTTTTGAACAAACCCTGACAATAATATGTCATTGGTTCCCCAAAGTCTTTTGCTATTCCCTGTACGCTTCCTGTACGTTTTTGTTAGTCTGTTAGAAATTCGCCCAACTTACAGCTTACGGTTGGTTATAATAATAAAATAAGATTGAGTTGAAAAGAAAAATCAGTTGAAATTCATTTCATATTATGAAGGAGCCCATGTTGAAGTTAAGAAATCAAAATTAAGCTTTTAGTCATGTTACGAGAGGAAAAGATTACAACGATACCATTAATAGGTCTGTCTCGTTAATGGATTATAATTAAAATGAAAATTTGTACTATTCTCTCTCTCTCTCTCTCTCTCTCTCTCTCTCTATGCAAACGTCAATTAATGCGCATTTGAATTAATAAAATAATTAGAAAACACTTTTTGCTTAATATTGAATTAGTGGAATATTTAAGAAAATTATTGAAGGCACACACATTTGTTCTGTTGTTCTGTTTTTATGAGCTTTTGACACCAAACCATCAACCATTTCAAATATAATGATATAGCGATTGTGGCAGCCCCTCAAAGCATAAGACAAGTTTTACAAAAAAAAAAAAAAAAAAAAAAAAAAAAAAAAAAAAAAAAAAAAAAAAAAAAAAAAAAACAATTAACAGACAAAAGAAGAAGACAAATTTTTAAATTTGAAATTGAAAGAAGACAACAATTTTTATGTCGACATATAAGCAGCAACAACAACTAAGAGGATTTGAATAGTTATCTTCCTTTAACTTTGAATGGCTTGTTTAGAAGTGTGTGTGTGTGTGTGTGTGTGTGTCTGTCCATTATTTAAATCAACTGTTATGCTAATTTAAAGTGAGTTAGTAAGTGCAATGACAATTTGCAGTGGTCCCGGGATCACACTCCTGTACGGAGTAAACATTAAGTACAGTCTTAAACGGTATAAGCTTTTCTGAAAAAAAAAACTCATAACGAACATCGATATAGGGTTGAGAGCCCCTACTCAGCAATGGCAATACCAACACCAAAAGTCATCCTTTATATCCATGATACGCCTGAAGCAAAATCTGTCGAATTCATCTAAGCACAAGACAACAATTAAAATATTATATATATGTGATAACAAAATAAAAGTGAATAGACGCAAAAATAATTCTTTATAAAAACCTGCCGTGCTTCTCTTAGCACAATCGCTAACTACTCTGAAACTAGTAAAAAAAAAAAAACAATCGAAAAAGCAGAAAAAGGAGTTTAGGATAGAAGATCGCTGGTAATTAGAGAATTAGTTCCATCGCATTCGACAGATCCTGATGAGTTTTATTTTTATTTATAATAATTTATAGCATTTTTTATTTTTATAATAATTAATTAATTCTTTATTTTATTATACTTAACATGTAAAAATCCCAACATTTTTTAATTGTATTTAGTTTTATTTATAATTTGTTCAATAAAATAAAGATTTTTGAATAGATATATAGCATACAGATGGGCGAGGTAATCCGATAGATCGAAAACCCTATAAAGACCAACGAGAAAAACGCAATTAAAGTACAACTGCACATGAACCACTTGAACTTTTCCGATATCGTTCTTAACTATTTAAATGTTCTCTTAAGATGAGAAACTTTAACAAAAAAAACAAAAAAGAAAACTTAACAAAATAGCACCGCTACTCCTTAAGATGGCCATTACAAATTTTTGTCTGAAGATTTTAAATATATTCCATTAAGTGATTCTTCTTCTTATTATTCAATTTGTGATCCTATTAAACTGACACGAAAATGCAAATATATGTTATGTTGTCCTTAATGCTTTCTCAATATATGCAAATATTGTGTTGTTCAGCATTTCAGCGTTTTAGCGTTTTAGCGTTTATTTCTCATTGATTTCGCTCTCGTTATGTTATTATGAATGTTTCACTTTTGTTTTCTTTCAAGTAAAAGTTATTTGTTTGTTTGTTTGTTTGTTTGTTAGTTGAAAATAAATAATTTTTTTTTTTTTTAGTTTAAAATTTATGCATATACATGGAAAGTTTTTTTTGCCAGAATACTTTAAAAGGTTTATGTTTATGTTTGTCTTTGTGTTTGTTTTTGTTTTTATTTTTGTTTTTTTCTTGCCTTGCGTTCAGCTCGTCGCAATTTGTTTAGATGATAATTTTACAACTTTCTGATGCAGACGGGCTTATATGTGCATATATATATATATATATATATATGCAGACTTGTGTGCCTGTCTATGTAGATGTAAACAAAAACACACATATACAGGAACATGCACACATACAACTTTATTGATATGATGCGATGTTAAATAAAAATAAAACTTCTCTGTTTGTGGGTATAAAAACAGTTAACAAATCGCTTGGAATAAAATTTCGAAAATGACGTTTTACGTAAAGAAGCCATTTTATCAATTTCTGCATCTTTTAGCAATTTCGAGGATATCTGAATGAATGAATCTTATGAAAAGACTTAAATTTAAATTTTTTATTAAATTAAAAAATTTTACCCAACGTTCGTCATCATATTTGTGCAGCGAGAATTAAATTTAAACTATTTTTTGTTTAGTTATGTTTCTACTTCACCTTGATACGAAACATTAAGTGACAGAAACAACGACTTGTAAAATAATGTGTGCAACGAATTTATTTTCAAATTTGAATTCGTGTCGTATGAGTAACAATGAAATTCGGAAACATTCATACCTCGCGCGCGGCAAACTTGCATTTAAATAAAACTCGTTTTTAATGTAAACAACACTCGTTGCGCGCTATTGCAAAACTGCTTTAAATAACGAAATGCTTCTCATCTTATCTTATGAACGCTTAACCTGATTATTACCATTAAATTGCCACCATTTTCTCACCCTACGTCATTTCCTTTGTAAGTGATCATTAAGCTTGTGTGGATGTATGTAATATTTGAAACGAGTTAAGATGAGTCTACATTTTATTGTAGCAATTGATTGATTCACTAACCATTCCGAATCAATTCATACATATTGATCCGTCTGTACGTCCTCCTACCTAATAACTAATCCTGTATTCTTGTGTTTAGTTCACGGGTCGCAATTGATGTACTGATATTTAATGGTCGGTCTTACCCGACTCCTTGAAGTCTTTCTTTTTGCAAACATAATCGTAATGTTTTCGCATTTTAAGTTCATCTTGAAATTAATGGAGGGCTATGTAAGCTTTCAGACACTACTTGAGCAAATTATTTTCGCCATATTATGACACAAATGTTTCTTTCCATGTTTTTAAATAAATTTTAAATTTAATGTAGCTTAGGTGTTAAAGTATCTATCACATCGTGTATTTTAAGAAAACTTTCGTCTGTTCACCTGTAATTTTATTTATTGAATTATTGTAATGTAATTATAATTATGCAAAATAATATTCTTTTGAATTTTTATTTTTTGTAATTTTGTAATAAATTTTTGATTTAATTAATTTTTGAAATTAAATTAAAAATAAATAAAGAAAGAAAATAAAATAAATTAAATAAGTCTTATATGGCATGTGTGCGATTTATATGTGCTTCACTGTACGTATGCACCGAAGTGTATCTAACAATTTATTTTTCAATGTATTTATTCTTTTAATATAACTAATCAGTCAGGGGATGCCGCCTACTCGTGCGACACGGTGAAGGTCAGGAAGAAGTGGGAGAAAAAGCAATGGATGGGACTGAGTCGCCGCAACCTAGCGGGTGTGTGCTCAAATCGGAGATATTATGTTTTTTCTACACTCCATAGTTACAAGCTAGGGTTAAACTGCACTAAAACTGTATTAAACCCATACAAACCTACCTGATAATCGGTACTCTTATCTACTCGGATATGCTCCGCAGTCTAAAATATTTAACGTTTCATATTTAATATCATTTAAAATATCGCAAGACTGATATATATTTTACGTTCATGTACAACGTTTCTCCTTAAACAATGAAATTTACCGTGTTTTTCGGACTATAAGACACGCCTTTTTAAATAAAAAAATTGACTCAAATTTTGGGTGCGTCCTATGGTCGGAAGGTAACATTGAAATATTTTTTCAATAAATCGCTTCTAAGTTTGAGATACGTGAGGTAAGACAACAATAGTGCAGATGAAGGCAATACGATCGGTGAGATTAGCGAAACGAATGCTAGCACAGCGGGCGAAGATGAACTGAATATTACTAGCACGAGTTACGTTAACATATGTCCGGTGCGTCCTAGAGTCCGAAAAATATGGTAACCATAATTTAATGAAAACTTTTCTCTCTTCAACAACAGGAAATACGTAGCGTGGCTTTGCTTGATCATAATTTTTCTCCTTCTTAAGTTTATAAATTAATTTTAATCAAAGTTCTTCTATTGCGCTCAAAAACAATGGCCGAATTCATACGAATCTGCTTAAAAATGCATCCGTTTCAACAGTTGGTCTGATCCGCCGTAAAATACAGTAAAGAACTAAAGCAAAATCTTAAAAAAAAATACGTCCAAAATATTTTCATTAATAATTTAGATAAAGCAGGAATCAATGTTCCGACTCAAGCGTATGAACGGTAAAATGATTTGGTTCTCTTTCCCTAAATGGTTCTCTGGTATCTTTACATGGACAGGTTAACGCTCAAAATTCCAATAAATGCGACAACGTACGGAAAAAGCATGAAATAAATTCGATCCCTAAACGAAATGTATTTTTTTGTATCCAAATTGATTCGATTAACCGAATTTTTTGTTTTTTATTTTGTATTGCATATGGATGGAAGTCCTTCAACCACTAGCAAAGAGGAAGGTTATAATATTTCTTGTTGAACAGGAAGTTTCATCACTTCAAGCCATTGTACTGTCTTGCTTAAATGTGTTAAGAAAAACTTAAAGAAAACGAATATCACACACAAACAAACACACTTCACACACCGCCCTATGGTTACCTAAATAGCCGGCTTTCAAAATATGTCGTTGTAAGAGAAGTAATCGAAACGGTAGTTCTATCCAAACCATTCCTAATAGGGGCTTTTCTTGGGCCAAAACACGTCTCTACCTCAAATTTCATCAAAATATCTCAAACACTGCGGCCTAAATACAAGAAGACATTGGCAGACATCAAGCAGCCAGACGGACAGAGATGCATAAATCGATTAAGATAAGTGAGTCTAACAGGTCACGGTACCACAAGCGATGTAGGGAATAACGAAATAAAAAACTTGAAAGCGTGTTATGTGCATATCTGTGCCTCTGATTACTGTATTCTCGCTTTACTTACTTACAATCTTTAGACATAAAAAAATCAATAACAATAGCATACAGAGAAGCCTTCAACACATCAATCTCATCAATTATTAAAATTTATTTGTGTTATTAAAAAAGTAAATGAAAATCGATTTTTTGATCGCGGTCGAAAGTACAACAAATGTCAAAGCGAAAGCTTTCTTAGAAATTGACCGAGATTGTAATGTTTTCAAATACTTTCCCAATTAATAATTCATTCAATACTTCGTATCGAATTTTTATAATTCCGTTAGAAAAGAAGCAAAATGTGAAAGCAATCTGGCTAAGTACGCTTACATTTCGTTGCTATCACAAATTCTTTTCTATATAACCAAAGCAATCTTTCCTTTCAACGCATGCCTTATGGTCTTGAACACCAAAAATAAAAGCATGAACACGAAATTTCCTATTTTTTGTCTCCATCCCGCCAATAAGCAAATGCCCAAGGTATGTAGAATTAAATCCAATCCGAACATCAATCCGCACTTTAGTTGCAAATATAAGTATTTTGGAAGACTTGGAGAGACTTTAGTAGTAGAGTAGTAGGTCTAAAAAATACATCTACGAATCTGCGTAGTTTTATATTTTTTTTTTTTTGCAGAAGACAATGTAGCCCTTAAGCAGACTCATTGCCTTCATAGTGATCGAATTTAAGAAAAGGACGGAAATTATATTAAGCTCTGGACAAGTCTTTTATAGTTACGACCTTTAGCTTTAAAAAAATAAATGAGGAATTTTCGTGAAACTATAAACTTATATGGGCGTGGCTGATTTTTCCTACTTTTATGCAGATGCTGTGGAATCATGTATAAAATATTTCTTCGTTGCATCCTTTGTACTTTATGAGTGAAGAGAAAAAACCGGTGAAAAGCAGCTTATGTTCGACTGTAGACGTGTTCCTTAACCGTTCCAGTTCATTTTCAAGAACTAACATGCAGGCAAGAACTCCAATGTTTTTGCCAAATATGAGACCGATATTTTAATTTTTGCGAGCAAGAGAGTGTTTACCACACAAATTCAAACCAGACGGAAGGACAAACATATTGAATATACTTTGTGCGAAATGAATATGCTCACATCCTTCGCCGTTGGTGGGTATAACGAAGTATGAAAATTGTATCACATTCCTCGAAATAGCTTTGAAACGATAGCTGAAATTTATACGAATGTCTTAAGAAAATAAATATCGGGTTTCGCAACATATAAGATATTTTTTATTCACTTTTCTGAATGGATAAGGAGTAATACTCTTCGCTTACGTTGACCGTAAAAGTCAAAAGATGCTCCGAACACTTGCAAAAAGATAAACGGGTTTGCGAAAAGAAGACCGAAAGTGGAGGAGTGTAGTGGGAGAGATTTGCAAAAGTTCATGGGCCAGATAGTGATCTCCAAAATACTGCGCCACAGAAATGTCCTGCCGATGTCGTTCAAATCAAAACTTTAATCAAACTCGGATATTAACTGCTACACGGATCAAATCAGTTAATTAACCAACAAATTCAAATTTAACGAATTTTTCCGTCTCACACTCAAATAAGATAAGAATTTATAAATTCTTACCAACTGTTAATTCTTGCGGGGCTTCAGTTAAAAAAAAATTATTTCATATGCTCTTCTTCTCCTTACACCAGTTTTCGTTTCCTCTTTCGGAAATCTTGAGAAGATTAAATCAATGAATCTTTGATTGAAATTATTGAACGTCGAACGTGTGGTTAAATGTGGAGATCGGGAAGTTGTAACATTTTCTTACTCCCAAGATAAAGCTTAATAATGCCCTCTTGCACTTAGTTAACGGAAAGTACAGGTTCATCTTGTTGTAGCTTTTTATGCTCTGGAGTTTGAAGGATGGCCTAAACCGGTCATTCTTTGTTTGAGAATTTCTTAGAAATTTTTTAATTGATATGACAATCGATTATAATTCTATTCATTGTTTGATTAACAGCGTTTTTCATTGCTAGCCCTCGGCGAAAACACCTACCAGGAAAACCCTTACCCAAGATCAAAGTAGCTCCGTTTAGCTCCGTCACTTAGGAAGCACTGCCAGTAAGCAGCAATTTTAAAATTAATAAAATATTTCCATTAACGACATTTCCCGTGGAGTTGGTTTTAATATTTTTCAACTCTATTAACGGCTACGACAAATTCTTCTTGAAACTATTCATTTATGTCATTCATTGTTTTTTATTTTTAATATTTAAGCAGTAACCTTAAGTCCACTGTTTATTCGCAACATTGCGGGCTTACTTTCATCCTTACATAAAAATGATTTCATATGAAAAATGAAACAATGACTGGCGGCTCTCATAATACATTTTCAGTGAAAAGGTCGTCCTTTAATTAAACATAGTACGGTAAAGATAGACAGACTTACAGATTACTTACCTTTTTAGAAAATGTGTTGAGTGGTTTTTAAATATTTAAAGAGATTGATATGGTTTTGCCCAAAAAAGAATTCAAAACTATTTAGATTTCATTGACTTCTTCTTTGGCACTTTTTGATACTTCGCCGAAAACCGTTATTGATAACAAGAACGAAATGTTTTTATTTCGGAAAGATTACAATATTCAGTTGTTGTTTCCTTTTTTTGTTTTTGTTTTTGTTTTCTTTTTTTTTTGTTTTTGTTTTTTTTTTGGAAAATGCCTTTAGTTTGTTTGTTGTTTTTTTTTTTTTAAATTGTATTTCGAATGATTGAATGAATTTTAAATTTGATTTTGAAATCACACACAGAAAGTTGCACTTGTTCTCTCTTTCGATGTTGCTGAACAGTGAAATGGTTCAGAGCACAAAGTACCAGAAGCGAATGTTATATTACAAAACGATGGCTTTTTATTTATATGGCTTCACACGCAAAGTTAGACAACTGAATAAACTATGAAACAGAAGCAGAATTACATAAACAAACACACGCAACGAAGTTGAGGATAATAATCGGCAGTAATTCCTTTGGCGAGCTTTCACTCCAACGTTATTGTTGTGTTTTACAAGCTTTTCTTCATACAATTTATGTTTTCAACTTGGGTTTTGGTTCGTGTCTATGCTAAACAGTACTGTTAACTGTTACTGTTATTATATCATTATATTATTTCTCGTAACGGGTATATTGAGTTCAAACAAACGTATGCAACATCCAGGCAAAATGAACGCAATAGTTTCATGAGCGTATTTATGGAGAAGCGAGTCCATGACTCCATCTAATGCAGTACACATTTAATCCTTACATGGGGCAGGATCCAAAACTAGACGTAGATGGTCTAAATTTTGTAGAGTTCATTTTTATATGAAATTACTATTATGTTAAGGGTTAATTTTCATCACCACATATTAGTAGAATCCAAAAAATAGGTCAAATTGGGTACAATTAATTTTTTTATGTTGAATTATTATTATGATATAATTTTCATCGTGAAGCATTGCAAATTACACCTTTTTGTGATGCGAACTTCAGTTCTCGTTATAAGGCAGGGGGTTCAAAAATTGCCCCACCCGGTGAAAAGTTTTCCTATCAACTTAGAATGCCGACATACTACTACTTAGCAGCTTTCGACGAAAACGTTTGAATTTTGTTCCATATAACGGCTTTTCAGAATAGGGCTTTATATGCAGAGTTGTTAAAAAAGTAGACCGATCCGAACCATTTTTGGTAACGTTCGTTCTTGGGTCAAAAGACATTAGTGCACCAAATTTCATCAATTTATCTTAAAAATTGCGACCTGTGGCTTGAACAGAAATTTACTGGCCGGACAGACGGACAGACAGGCTAAGATCAATTCAAATTATGGTTCTGAGTCAATCGGTATAATAAAAGGTGGAATTATCTTAAGCCCTTATGCGTGTAACGTACGACCGAACTAACTTAGTACACATTGTACCACACACAAGTGGTGCAGGGTGTAAAAAGCAAAAACATTAGCCTAACAAGTGTCCCGCTTACTCTGTGTTGTTATTCATGCAATCGTTTTTAATGCGAAGTGATATCATTTAGCTGCTGTAACTAAATTATCCGCTTTTCGAATTTCAATGTTCTCTCAATTCTTGTTCTCGTCTCTCGGACTCGTATTTTTAATATTTTTGTAGTGATAAAATTGTGCCCACAGTTTTTAGTTTAGAAATTGAAGAAAAAGTTTCCGCAATTTTTAGAAATTCTGCGAAAGAATGTTTAGATGAAAATAGTTTGAGTAAAGACGCGAAAATGGTTATAAATGTTTCTAAGAATAATCCTTAAAGATCTTCCAACTTAATGAAGGGCTAAAAAGTTCATAAATAGAAATAAATTTCTTTATATTTTTCATTTAGAATTCATTTTCTTACTTTCCTTAAATTGTATTTTTATTGAAGTATAGAAAATCAATTACAAAAACAATACATTTATTTATTGATGGAAGCGCTATTAAACAGCGCTTTATTTCACGAGAACATACTTACAAACAATTAAGAACGAGTCTAACTGACGCAAAATGCATTTGCATTAAAAATATAATAAATTTCGAATGACGACAAAATACATTTGCATTTAAAATGTAATAAATTCTGTCAATATATGGTATGGAACGAATCTTAAGACACTAAACAACAATGTTCGGCATAACACAATTCGATCCGTATGTTATGCGCTTTAGAAAAATTGAAAACTTTGAAGATCTTATGATACCAAACAACCGAGAAACGGCTAACGCAAAAAATTATAATTAAATCTAGCACCGAATAGTTGAGTAGAGTACCTAACAGATCTTATACTTTTACTGTAACAGTCACCACATTAACTTTATTTTATTATTTATTATTTATTATTATACTTATATTTTATTTTTTTTATTAAAAAAATTTTTTCAATAAAATTGCGCAGTACTTTACCTATACACGTTTAACTACCGGAGAAGAGATTATCGTAACTCCGTGCAGCATGAATCCACGTATATAGCAGTACTGGGGCCTTGGCCAATATCTTCAGAAGCCCTATGTTCACTCTGGCAACATGCCATTCAAAGCATAAAAGTCGACAAGCATCTCAACCGTAAAATATTTTAAATTTGTGACTTCTAAGACTTCCAAAAATCCCCCTAAGATCGTTATGATCGGTAGAAGATTTCATTTGTTGGCCAATTTTCTAAAAGTGCCTAAGAATTTGTTTTGCACATTATTGTACGCTTCATAAGTTGTCAACAGTTACCCTGCTTGCACGAAGTACATATTATAAGATGGAAGTCTCCTAGCAAGTCTCTGCTAAATTGGGTTTGCGGCAATTTTTCCTTGTTTGGAAATTAGAAACGCCACTGCTCTAAATGTAAGTCCACGATGCCGTACTGATATTGATGCCAAGTGTGCAAAAAGTTGCAAAAAGGTTTTGTTTTTTCTGGTGCCGCATATCTTCTATAATTTTCGAAAATCAATCCTAGCAAGTCTTGTCCTAGAGTTCGTGGTATTATGCTTATAACTTTTTTGCAAGTAAGCCAGTGCCCCTTCGCGTTGACATGGTCACTACTGCGGAATTAGCAAAAGTGTTACCTTTACTGTCGAAACAATTGATGGTTTCAGTTACTTTAGCTCGAATATTGTCCCAATTCTCGTCAGTAACTTCACTAACGACTATTGGCGTCGTCACCTTTATGATTATTTAGATATAATTTTAATATCTGGCTTAGTGCAACTATAACGTTTTCTCATTTATTTATTATACATACACTGTAGCCTTTTCAAATGACAAGAAAATGTACGATGACTTGGAATGGTTGGTTGTTCTTCCTTACATGAGGATTTCTCATTCAGTAGAAAAAAACATTTTTATTAAATTCATTAAAAATGATAGTCAAACCCGAAGCACATCGGTAGAGTCCATAATGGTATGAATCTAATTATTATTATTATTATTATTATTATTATTATTATTCTTGTTCCTTTAATAAATCATTTTGAAAGAAAAATGAGCATTAAATTGTCTTGCGGAGCTTAAAGATATGCTACAATGATTGGGCTGCTCGGGGTTGGACGAAGTAATAGTCAACCTTATGACCGGTAGCAGGGATTCCATTGTAATAGCTCTTATTAGAATCCAATAGACTATTGGAGTTTATTGATATTCACAGTCTTAGTCTTCAACTAAGGGCGCATGTGAAAGATTTTCAGTAACCACAATTTCTTCTTTAGACATCGATCTAAGTTAAGCTAAACATATCGTAACAAACAACAAACTCTACATCATCTTCTATTCATTTCATTTTGGATGCTTGCTATTGTTTCCACATATAATTTGCTTATACAAAACAAATAAACATGAATTAGGAAAAAAATCATTTTACTGTTTTAAAACTTATTCAGAATCCTATTGGATTTATTTGATACAATTTCCGCCATAACGTCAATTTTCATCACCAAGTTTAGCTAAGTTAATAAACAACAAGCAACATGGATTTTGCTCGTGGGATATTTTCTTACGTAAATACCAGAAAAAACTCTACTGAGAGCAACTTGTGATTGTTTCTTTAGAAAGTTGATTTAACAGCATTTCATTTTCCTGCTAAAGGTTAATGTTATTAACGTATTTTTAGAAAAATTTCTAATATGGTTTACAACAGATTTTATAAAAACTAAAGGCATTGCTTCAAAAACTGATATGAGAATAATCCGGCTATTTGAACCGAACGATTCCATAACAATAGTGCGTACTATCAGAATGAACTCAGGATATTACACAATTCGAAATTCCCAAGGCAGGATTGTAACTAAAAAATTTGACGACCTTGAACGCAATCTCTTATACCACAATATACAAGCGATTAATCCGATATTTGTTGCCAACGAAGACTATGTCAGAGAATTTCTAAAGAAGTAAAACCTTTAATATTCACATTACAGATTGGAATCTTCAAAAAAAATTATCAACCCTTTCGGAAAGCCACAAAAAATCCTTTACCGAAAACTTGCAACCAATATTTTAGGTGAAGCTTCGTTCACACAAAGTCATTAAGAACATCAATTTTGCTCATATATAATAAGAAAATATTTAAATATTTAAACTTTTCCCAATACCCGTAATAAGAATTTCTATGTAGTTGTTTTTATTTATTTAGAATGTATGGAATGAACTTTATTTATTATTTATTATTTTTTTATATTATTATTTATTTATTTATGTATTATTAAGATCCTTACATTTTTCCATCCGCATCTTTTCCTTTTTTTTTGCTTTTTTCTTTATTTTCTATTCACCATAAAATTTGATCAAAATAGGTAGACACAAACACAAGCTCAGAAAAAGTACTTTCACCCAAGTTTCTGATTCAACACCAGCAACTTTCGCAAATACCACAATTGATACAATAATTACCATAATCGCATCCAGGGAATTAAATACAAACCAATTTAATTCGACTGCATGCGAATGTAGAGTTTCAGAGGTGCTTTTATACTTCAATAAATGTTCCACCCACCAAACAGCAGTATCTATGGGTTTATTTTCACGATGGCGAAACATCTCGGATAACTCCTTAGCACGGTGCTCGTATCTTGCCATAAAACAAAAGGAGAAATTGTATATAAACTATAATAATATTTTTTTAAATTAATCTCCTATACCCTGATTGTGTCAAATTTTTGAGGACCACGTATAAGCTATACTGACTGAAGGGCAGATCGAAATAGTCTACGACATAGCCGATCTTACGATTTTCAACGGCATAAGAGTTAACGAAGTGATCTCCATAGATGGGAGTTATAAGCATAGGTTTGCCGCAATATAGAGCCTCGGTAATCCCTAAAAGGCCACCATGGCCCCAAAAATACTTAATTTTTGGATGACCTGTATTTTTACATTTGTTATTCATATCTAATTATTACGTAATCTTGGCCAACTTACATAGCAATTGCAATTGTGGAGCCCACTTAACAAATAAAAATTTCTCACTTGTCGTGGGTATTTTGTCATTCTCCCATTTCCATATTACTTTCACATCAAATTGGAGGAGCGTAGCTACAATGCTTTTTACTGCATCATTAGGCATAGTAGAGAATTTGATCATTGATCCCCAACTAATGAAAAGTACATCTTCAGCGGTATTCTCTAGAAAAGTTTTAATGTCTTTCGGTAATTCGCGGTCATTAATAGAACTTTCGTTGATGTGTATCCCTCCAACTTCAATAAATTGCTGAGTACTTGGTCGAATACCCATAAGCGAGTAATGCTGATTACCAAACACGATACGTGTTTGCCGTTTCGCTATGCTATTCACATCGGGATATAACCATTTAAAATAGGAGTTGATAAGTACATTATCACAATGATTGGTATAAAAGCTGCAACGATTATGAAATGAAAATAATATGCTTAACTGACAATGTTTAAAAAATTCTTTACCGATAAAGCAGAGGTAATATCTTGGCTTGCAAAAAATTTTCTATTCTATGATACCATTTTAAAGGCTCCGGATATCCAATGAACTCTGATTGTATGTACGAAGGTGTGTCGGGCATTAAGAGACGTTCGTAGTACCATGGCATTAGCAGGCAAGAAGTAAAGCCTACTATTGGCAAATTCATAAGATATGGCAACACTAATTGGCAATCACTATTAAAGTATTCGGTTATCACTAAATCATACGGTTGAATTAAATGTTGATCCAGTGCTCTCTCAACAAAACCACTTTCGTACAGCTTTTTGCAGCTACTTTGCCCTTCTTTATGTAATGAGAGGTATTCGTTAAATAAAGCACGCCAAGATCGTGTAGGCCACGCGTCACTCAAAGAGATCGTTTCTTTTACTTGTTCACCTTTTAATAGCCATTCTTCGTAAAACTCCGGCGAGTTAGGGCTGTGAATATAAGTGATTACCGTGACGTTATGGCCTCTTTCCGCCAAAGCGTGTAAAAGCGGATAATAAACTTTGAAATGACTGTAACCGAAATGTGGAAAAACACCCAATATTCTCTTGGCTCCACATAAAGCTGTAATTTGTTGTATTACAAGCCAAACACAGACATTTATTTGCATTGCTTTCTTACTAACGTGCTACTAGATGCAAACTGTTTTACTTTTAGCTTATCTAAGCTTCGAGCATTTGCAAAGGACAAAGTATACTAAATTTGTCTTTCCATTTGTAGAGCTCAGATGTAAACATTCCATATTCTATAAAATACTTGATTCTTGACAAGTGTAAATTTGAAGTCGACTTAATTTAAATTCTCATGCTTTCAAGAGATAAGAGAGAGAGATAAGAGAGAAAAGAAGCTGAAACATTCAATTGCAACAGTCCCGAGAGTCAAGAACAGTTATTTTAAAATACCGAATATGTTAATTTGAAATTTTGTACAAATTTTTGGGGGAACACCTAAAATACGGAGAAAAATCGATATGATGCTGCCACAATCACGACGCAAGTAAGTGGAAAATGATATCTTCAATCCACAGTAAAACTTCATTTAATTCGTAAGATATTTTAACATTTTTACGGATTAATTCAAAATGGTGGGTGCTCAAGATCCGTATCAAAGCGAAGTATACTTTTTTTTTGTTCTTTTATAACAAACTTTTTGCACAAAGAAAGAGATGGCGTTCATATTTAATTGTACTTCTATCTGAAACACTCATGCCGTTTAAGGTCTGAGCCAACAATAATTAATAATTGAAATAGGCTTTGCTTCGTTTAACTAAAGCAACAGAATAAGATGATCTCTGAGTTCAATACGTGAAAAGATTTAATAGCAGATAGAAAAACAATCTAGATGTTGACAACTTCACTTATCTGATCAAGTGAAAAAAAGTCCCTCACATAGCTGGAAGTTCTCATAGGTGATAATCCTCTTTACTTAATCCTCCTAGCAAGTGGGCTCGTTAAACATTTCTACAAATTTCAATGAATTGCAATAAAGCGCTACTTCTTGCTTAACCTAGTTGCAAATTGAGAAAATCCACCCATTAGGAGCGTAATATCTATTAATTACATATTATTGCAAGCCACTCTGTTCAGGAGTTGACATAATGAGGCCGCGCTTACATTCTCAATCATGTGGGAGAAATTAATTTATTAATTTTATAAATTTTATTGCTTTGTAAATTTTTTTTATTTTTTATTTATTTATTTATTTATTTATCTTACTTATACAAGAACTCGACTAAAACAAATGACAGTCGAGTTCAAATGACTCTTAAAGTAAATCTTAAATTAATTATTATTAAAACTTAGTATAAGTATAATAAAACAAATAAGAAGGAAAAAAGAAAAAAGAAAAAAAGCATGTACACAATTAGCACAGAGCCACACCCACAACCGGTACATGACCAAATTGCAAATGAACCCCTAAGCCATCGCAAACATCCGTAAGCTTGGCAACTGATAATAGTTAACAACAATTCATTTTCGAGTCATAATGACTTTTTAGGGATAAATCATACATTATATGCATTTATATATATATAAATATAAGTTAACTGTTATAAATCTTTAAATTAATTACTCCCCAGGCTTGAAAATATAAGCGCAGCTTCTTTGCGTTGACAAGCTTAGGTCAAATCTTGAAATTGCTATTTTTCCTAGCTTTGCGTTGCGTTCACCTATAATATAATATAATACCTGTAGCTTGGCAACACTGAAAAGGCGCCAAAAACAGCGTATGGGTTCTCATTTGTGTGTGAGGTACTTGTTAAAGGCATAAAAATTTACACTCAACATACGATAACTTAATCTAAGAAACAAAAGGAGATTGTGTATAAATAAAAGGTCTACAAAATGTTTGAGGCACGTTTAATGAACGCTACTATCTTAAAAAAAATCTTAGATGCCGTCAAAGATTTGCTGAACGAGGGAACATTTGATTGCAGCGACTCGGGAATTCAAGTAAGTATTATAAGACGAATTCTGAGAACATGATTTCACATTTGCGCATTTGGTTATGTATCCCTCCAGTTGCAAGCTATGGATAATTCTCACGTTTCGTTGGTTTCGTTGACATTGCGCTCGGATAGTTTTGATAAATTTCGTTGCGATCGTAATCTTTCCATGGGCATGAATTTGGGTACTATGGCGAAAATTTTGAAATGTGCCAACAATGATGATACTGTTACGATTAAAGCCCAGGATAACGCTGACACTGTAACCTTTATGTTTGAATCGCAGAATCACGAAAAAGTATCAGATTATGAGATGAAATTAATGAATTTAGATCAAGAGCATTTGGGAATACCGGATACAGATTA
>KK502562.1:9290-51015 GCA_000688735.1 Glossina austeni
ACTCTTTGCAATTTGATTTCAAATGCCATTCTGCATTAATATAACTATATACGAGTTGAATAAAACAGCAAGAATTGCATAAAGCGAAGCGTCTTGATCATGAATTGCAATAATGGAAACTAATTGTATAAGCCAAAAACCAATTTTTATACAGACGAACTTTGAAGTTTTCTCTTTCTAAACTCTTCCCTCTGCTTTTAGCTACCAGAAACTTTAGCTAAGCAGAGGAATTATCAGAAAAAGCAGATTAGCGGTATTCTGCTATCTTATAAGCCATTCTCTCTTTTTCCTAAGAACAACGCAAACCTACACTGACAGAAATACGTAAACCTAACGTGCGCGGACGTTGCATGGGCTTTGAATTCCATTCCTCTCTTTACAATTTTCTCGCTCGTTATCGTTGTGTGATTTTCACAACAATAACAATAAAGAAAAATTGAAAAGGAAAAACGAAGAATTTATTTAGATGTGTTCCGCTATCCTAGCTTAATCGGTCACTGTATTTTGGTAGAGACAGTAGTATGTTCTTATTATTAAGAAAGTCAAATTTTCTTTTTGAATTTACGAGCGTAGATTGCAAATAGCTTTGTAGGAAAGAAACATGGATCTAGTACTGCATCAGTGATTGCGCTCAGATTAAGTCTGTAAAATTCGTAAGTCGTATTTAATAATTATGAAAAAACTTCAAGATTAAACGTGAATAAAATTCAAGCAATTAATGAGATTCATAGTCCAGGCAAAAAAAATTTTGCGAAGATGACTCATTCAAAATGAAATTGATGATACGTGGCAAGTAGATTTAGTTAAGCGTATTTCATTATAAAACTTACTATTCAGACTGGTCAAGACAAGAAATTTTTCAATAAAGATTTGAAAATTTACTTTGTTTATAATATATTATTATAAGTTTGGTTATAAATTTGTCTATGTTAAAAGTTCAGTATAACGTCAGAAAAATCTGACGGGAGAAATGTTTAGCATAAACGATAATCACAAACGCATAGCCATAATCCAAACGTTAATAGTCAAATACAATGACGCATAACAAAGGACTGTGGTAACCAAATGAAGAAAAAAAAGGAAACAAAAGTAGGGAGATAATTCCGTATCGTTTTGCTTCACATGTGTACAATAGCTGTTAAGTGCGCTCTCTTCTACCTGTGAGATTAGTGAAAGCTAAACAGCTCACGCCTTGCGTTAGTATTGACTGTTCTGAGTTCGTATTGGGTGTTCAGACTTGCAATTATAAGAAAACATCGCTGTAAATGGACTAAATAATAAAATCCATAAAAATTGCTTCACTTACAAACAGGAGAACCAAAACCAAAATTGTTAAATGGTTAAAATTCATATTTTAAAAAGAAAAATTTGAAAATGTCTAAACCTAGCCGCATACAAACATTGAAGTTATATATAATTTGGTAATTTGGGGTAGCTTTCTCCTATTGCCTCCAGCCGTTCTTTCCTTCGATATTTATATATTCTCGCATGAATAAAGAATTCTAGTACTTGTTAAACGTTGTAATGTGGTTATATTTTGTTTATTACAACTTACAAAGCATTTGGAATGATAACGTCTAGAAATAGGATAAATTCCTAGCAATATGACTCTATTCTCGTCCCAAGAACTTACCGGCCAATAAAGTGATACCGGTCGGTTTGAAGTGATTCAGAGAAAAAGGATATGCAATTAAGTAGCATACTCCACCGGTGAGGCGGGGTATGGGGGGATGTACGCGCGAGGGAAAATAGTGGGACTGCGGATAGATACTGACAGACTAAGAAGGGACCAACGGACAGCATACAGTACGGACAATAGACCTCACAAACGGACTTACACAGTTTTACCCGATTTCAGGTTCAAATCTTTTTTTTTTATTTGCATTTTTCTTTTTTAATTTTCTTTTTTGATTGTCATGCGGCACAGCCTGCCGGTACAAATCGGCAAACGCTCTACCGAAACCTGAGGTAGGTCGTATGACAAATATTTTCATCAATACCCCCTGAAACAAAAAAATTGCAATGTTCCAAATTTCATAATAAGTTCTTACAGTGTAATTATTTTTTTATCACACATTTTTCTAATAAAGATCACCTTATCACATTCAAAAAAAAATATTTTTTAATTAATTCCAATTTTTTGTGGTTTCCTTGGTTTTTTTTACCTTACAATATATTTGTAATGCACTGTCACAAAATAAACTTTATATGTTGTAGGTTATACACTGTTTGTAAAATGGTTTGCAAAACCACCGCAAAACATTCAATTAGCTTCCTATACTGTAGGATATACTCAGTTTTCAACACTCTCGATAAGCCAAAATTCATATTAATAACACCTTACCGTATACGAATAAATTTCTAATTAATTAATTCATTTTTCACATAATTAATATCACAAAAATTTGCATACACACACACAAGTTCTAGATTTATGTTTAAAAAAATAGGTTATAGATTTGTGATCAAAAAATAAATATAGTTCATACATTAATAACATTAAGATAGATCAGTGAGTCAATTGAAAAACTGCAAAACCGCAAAAAAAAACGCAAAGAACAATTAACTGCATGCACTGCAGGGCATACTTAATTTATAACATGGTTTGAAACACCACCACAACAACACTCTCGAAAACGTCGTAAAAGCTAGTTTAAGTACGACATTGGTAAATCGCGTGTACTAAGCAATGTGGCGTTAATGGACTTTAAAGAGTCTAATAATAAGAATAAGTGATAGACGTCATTTAGGTTCTTGCAAACAACTCTGACCGGATTAAATAGCTTATAATTATATTTACACTGACTAAGCTTAACCAAGATAAAGTCCCTAGAAAAGCGTTTAGGGACATTAAGGCTAATTTCTCCAAGTAATGAAGGCGAATCAATAGCACCATTTATTACTTTGATTAGAAAGGAAACACCGAGAACAAATGCACGTCTCTCAAGAGACGGTAAGGACAACAGAAGCAACCTATTTTCATAGGGGGGAAGAGAGACAATCGGATCCCAACCCAAATTCTTAAGGGCAAACTGCAAGAATTGCCTTTGAACAGATTCAATTGAATCTACATAGCTCCTATGTAAAGGAGACCACACAACAGAGGCATACTCGAGTATAATGTATAATACATGTACAGCCTTTTCGTAATGTAAGAATCATCAAGCTCTTTGGGCCACCTCTTTATAAAACCAAGCGTGGATCTAGCTTTGCTTAACAAGAGCTCAATATGTAAGTTAAAACGCAACCTATTGTCAAAGAACGCCTAAGTGTGTGAACGAATCGACGTCCTCTAACTTGTGTGAATCTATAAAATACTGGGTAATGAATGACTTCCTTTTTGAGAAAGAAAGCTTCTTACATTTACTTAGGTTTAGTGTCATATGATTCAACGAGCACCATACAACCAAGTTATTCAGGTCAATTTGAAGCTGATGTGATTGCGATTCAACAGAGAAGGAAGAAAACAGTTTCACATCATCAGCATACATTAAGATCTGGCTGGATTTAATCACCGAAGGCAAATCATTAATGTATAGATTAAATGAAATGGATCCTAAGTGGCTACCTTGAGGTACGCCTGACGTAACGGAGAATTCATATGAGGTGGTGAAGTTAAACAAAACCCTGAATGACCTGTTATGCAGATAGGCGCTTATCCATTTCACTCAATGGGAAGGGAAGCCAGAGCTTTGGAGTTTAAAGATAAATAATTTATGGTTAACCAAATCAAACGCTTTGCTAAAATCAGTGTAGAGCCACTAGAAAAAGCCGTGAAAACATGGCAAGTAAACTCTAACAGATTGGTGGCCATAGATCTTCCTTTTCGAAAGCCATGTTGGAGTGGAGAAATATACGATTTGATGGCAAATGCCAAATAGTGAGTCACAATTTTCTCGAATAGCTTAGGCAAGACACTCAACTTGGCTTCTATAGTTCTCAACAAGTTGTCTTCTTCCACTTTTGTGAGTAGGAATAAGAAAACTACTCTTCCAACACAAAGGGAAAACACCCAAGTTCAAGGACTGATTGAAAATCTGAGAGATAACACCACATAGCTCGACAGCGCAAGATTTAAGTACACATGATCGAATAACATCAAGTCCAGGTGCACAACTGTATTTTAGAGAACTCAACCCTTTAAAAACGTCATCTTCCGAAATGACCAAATTAGCCATGAAAACCAAGTTAGTCATAGGGTATGGGTAGTTTGCTGATAAATCGAAACTAGCTGTCGAAAAGTTTCGTCGGAAGTACTCAGCAAACAGATTTGAGATTTCAAAATCATCCGAGGAGTCAGAGCCATTAAAAGAGACAAACGAGGGATGTGCAGAAATTTTTCTTTTTGAGTTAACAAATTTGAAAAAGAATTTAGGATTAGCAAGCAGAGAGGATTTAATTAATTGAAGGTATCTGCAATAATATTGGTGGTTGAGGGAGTTAAATCTATGCCTTGCCGTCGAGTAAGGGAAATAGTCGAGAGCAGAGCCACTTTTCGAATATTTTTGTTTTTTTGAAAATCATAACATTTATTTGAAAAAGTTGGATTTGGAACATTGAAACAGCTCAAGGAACTATCATGCTATTTGGAGGCAATTTGAAGTCACCCAACGCAATGACTAAATCGGTGGGTTTAGACTGCTCGGCCACTTCACAAATGAGGGAAGCCTGTTTTTCATAAATGGAGATATCAGAATTTGGGGGAATATAGGAGCAGGTTATAAATAGCTGTCTGTTAGGCGTTGCAGCTCGAATGGCGATAAATCCAACGTCAGGAGAAGTGGAAAATTCTATTGAATTGGACGGGACTGACGCAGATATGGCAATTAATTCACCACCACCAATGCGATTCACTCGATCATTTCTGAAGACTTGGAAAGAATTGTGGAAAAGTTCCGACGAATGAAGATCGGGTTTTAGCCAAGGTTCAGTGAAGGCCAAGCAGAAAAACTCCGTGCTTACTGAATTTAGGAAAGTTGAACGAATTTTTGAATTTAGGCCCCTAATATTTTGATAAATGAGAGATAATGAGCCTAAAGAAACACTTAGTTTTATGAAAGCGACACGACTATTACTTTCGTATTACGGGGACGATGTCGAGGGATCCTACGGGCCACAGGGGTTTATTTAATAAAATATCACTGTTTTCAGTCGGAACTAGTATTTTAAATGAAGATATTGCTCTAGATTGAGAAGGAGCCATTTTGAAAATACTAACGCGCTTTTGCGTTAGTATAGTTAGTAGTCTGGGGACTTTCGCCACCAGATAACTTTTTATGTTATCCACCGATGTTTCAGGTGCCAGTCTTGACAAAAATATTACTTTTTTGGGAGGAACTGCCGTCAAGCAAATGTCATTACTAGGAACAGTAGGGTTCACGGCTGGGGAGTTTAGGGTTGGAGAGAATATAGATGGGGTTATCGCCCTTGCACAAGCACAAGCAGCTTATGCAACTTGCCCAGTCTGGTGACCAGCGTTCACATTCAAACAGCCTGGGGGAGAGGATGATTTATATTGCTCTTCATAGGATATGGGAACACGCCTGAGTTGAGTGGGTGACACCACTAGGAGGTGATACTCTTGCAACTTCAGCGTAGCTAAAACCAGAAGGACTTCCCGACTTATTTGTAGCTTTTTTGTTACAGACCGGCTCAAATATATCAGGAACGCTAACGTTCTTTGAGGACATTATGGAAGCACTAACTTGCACCAACGAATCGGACATAGGCGCGACATGGTGTATATACGGACTCCATATCAAGTCAACAAGAAGATAGTAGTTAATTATTTATTTATTTATTTATTAACAATTAACACTTATTCGCTATAGATACATTATAAGCAAAAGTAACCATTAAATTCAGAACATCAGTTCAATACAAATCAAATATAATAATAAAACAATAGAGCAAAAAAAAAAATAAATATATATATATATATATAAAAATAATAAAGAAAATATAAAAAATATGATTGAAGAAATATGGATGTATAATGTATAATATAAATATATAATGTATAAATGTGCAATCATTAATGAACAATTATCTGGCAGCGGAGTAGAACTTTTTATAAACTTTAACGAATTAACTGAAGTATGGAATTTGTGAGAATTATCATTAAAAAGTTTACAAAGCACACGAACCGGGTTTTTACGCTGATAGTTAGTACGGCAATGCAACAACTTTACCGGAACATAGTGTCTTGAGAGTCTTACAGCAACATTAAAATGCAATTGTCCAAGCAAAGCTGAAGAGTAGATATCTCCTCTTATTAATTTAACCATAAATAGTCTACCTAGTAGCTCACGTCTTTTCTCTAAAGTAGGTAAATCAATAAGCTTCAATCTATTTACATAAGAAGGTAGGCCACAAAAGAAAACGAATTCAAAAAGGATCCGCAACACTAAATATGTTTACAAATTTAAGAAAACTTCACCGTTACGTTGACACTGTAACAAGAGAGCAAAAGAACAAGACAAAGAAAAGTCAAAAAATCACAAAAATTATCTCTTAAATTAGAGATAAATTTGGCACTACTGAAGCAACAGTAAACAAACAGCAAGCCAAGAGAAAAGCTGTTATCACCAGAAACAAAAACACGAAAAAGACTTTTTCCCCAGAGTACAAGCGATGATCGCAAGAACCAAAATTAAGATCAACGAGAAAACTTCAATAAAATTAACGCAATTCCTTCACTTTTACACCCTTAACACTTTTATATTAATACAAATATTTAGCCTTTAAACGCGTATAAAGCAATAAGAATAATTAAAACAATAAAAACAATCAAAACCGTACGGTCTCGCGCGCGTCAGTTACCAAACTGGCAAGACAATTAAATATTACAGAAACAGGAAAAACAACCTTTTGAAAAAATTTATGATGATGGTTCTGCTTACGACTATTTCGTCCATTCTGCTGCAATGCATAGATTTAATTACCTCAACCACCAATGTTATTGCAGATACCTTGATTTGATAAAATCCTCACTGCTTGTTAATGCTAAATATTTTTTTAAATTTTTTAACTCCAAAAGAAAAATATCCATATATCCTGCGCATGTATCTTTCAATGGCTCGCAGTCCTCTGGTAATATTGAAGCCTCAAATCTCTTTGCTAAATAGTTCCGGCAAAATTATTCAATTACTAATTCCAATCGAACTGTTAATTATCCGTATCTGATAACTAACTCGGTTTCAGTTTCTACTTGCTTCGAAAACGACAGCTTACATGGTTTAAGTTCACTTAAATATAGTTGTGCGCCTAGGCCTGATGACATTTCATCATGTATACTGTAATCATGCTTTGAGCAATTATGTGCTGTTATCCGAGGAATTTTCAATCTTGCTTTGAAAACAAATGTTTTCTCTTCGTATTGGAAGCGTAGTTTTCTTATTCCGCTTCATAAAAGTAAAAACTTCACGTTTAGAACTATGGAGGCATTGCCAAGTTGATTATCTTACATAAATTGTTTGAGAAAATTGTTACTAATTGCATTTAGCTTTTTATCAAATCTTATATTGCTGTATTCCAGCATGGCTTTCTGAAAGGACGATCAATTGTTAGGAATCTTGTAGAGTTTACTTCCCATATTTGCAAGGCATTTTCTAGTAGCTCTGACACGAATGTAGTATATACCGATTTCAGTAAAGCGCTTGACGTACCCATAGCCTATTGATCTTCAAACTCCAGGCCTCTGACTTCCCTTTGTACTTAGTGAAACGAATAAGTTCTTATAGGCATAACAGATCATTCAGGTTTCTGTTTAATTTCATCCCCGCGGATGAATTTCCCGTGATGTCTGGTGTTCCTTAAAGTAGGCATTTAGGACCCTTTTATTTAATTTACACATTAATGATCTCCACTCGGTGCTTAAACCCAGCCAGATCTTAATGTACACTGACGATGTTAAACTGTGTTCTTCCTTCTGAAATCGCAGTCGTCCCAGCTTCAAATTGACTTAAATAATTTGGTAATACAGTGCTCGTTAAACTTTATAAAATAAAATCTAGAAAAATGCAAGAAACTATCTTTCTCAAGAAGGAATTCAGTCAATAGTGAGTATTTCATCGATTCACAAGTTGGAAAACGTAGTTTCGTCCATCGATATAGGGGTTCTATTCCACCAACGATTTAATTTTAAACTCTCTTAGGTAAAGCTAGGTCCGCCCTTAATTTTACTAAAAGGTGGTCCAAAGAACTTAAGGATCCTTACATTAAAAAAGGGCTGTACACGTGCTTAGTTAGGTCAATACTGGAGTATGCCTCTGTTGTGTGGTGTCCTTCCTATAGGCGTTATGTACATTCAATTGAATCCATTCAAAAGCAATTGTTTCTGTTTGCTCTTAGGAATTTGGATTGGAAGCTGCTTCTGTTATCATTATCATCACTTGGTAAACGTAGATTTATTCTTGGTATTTCCATCTTAATTAGAGTTGTTTGTAAAATTCTAAATCATCTCAATATCGGACTCTTTAAAGTCTATAAAAATAACTATCCTTAATAGGCGCGATTTTCCTATGTCGAATTTGAAATCTTAACACCTCGCTATGATTCGAAAATTAACTGGTATTGCCGGTTGCCAAGCTTTTGCGTGTTTGCAATGGTGTAGTGGTTCACTTGCAACTTGATTCTGTAGTCGTTGTGGGTGGGCCTCTGTGCTAATTGTGCGCAAGTTTTCTGTATTCTTTTTGTTTCTTATTTATTTATATATGCAATATTTTTTTTTTCGTTACTTCGTTCTGCGTATACATTTTATACTAGTTTTTAATAATAATAAAATGCTGAGTTTCATGTGTAAATAAAACAAATAAAAAAAACAAAATAAATTTCAAAATTTTCAAAAGAGATTCAGATTTAGTTTTGTTAGGCGCAGATTATACATTCCTAACCACATATGACAGAAAATTACTCAGTGTGAATTTACGCCTTAAAAGAGAGTTTCCATTCACTTTCACAATTGCTAGCATTGTGAAACCTATGAACGGAGCAGATTTTAAAAATAAATATGGAACTTTAGTAGATCTAAGCAGAAAATCGTTATTAGATCCCCTATCTAATTTAAAAACTCAAGCAGAATTTCAGTAATTTATAATCTTTCGTCAACCAAATTATTTTCAGTTGGTAATGATTATACATAACACCGAAGGTAAATTAAGGTTTCTTCACCGCCGCGTTTACACGCAATTAAAAAGAAACTTTCTGAAACTAACTTCGATTTTTTAGGTAAGCCCAACATCCCTAGACTATCCAAAATCGGCTTCTATTTTATATTGATTTTCCAGCAAAGAACGAAACTACTGACGTCTAACGATATAGTATTTTCAAAATTTAATTCAGTTAAAGCGTGTCATCAGACACCTCCGGCCGAAGGATGTATATATTGTTACAAATTTGCGATTTTCTAAGATACGGTTCGTATCACTACATCGTGGATATTATCTCCAAGAGAAATGGACTTCAGAATTCTTTTAACTCTAAGTTTCTTTATTTACAATCCATTCTTAAGGCTAGGATTATTTACAATTTATTTTTCTCAACACAACTATTATTATTCCTTACTTGAATGTTGTCTTACTACTCAATGTTCTCGTATCACTCACTCTGCATTCCGCAAATAGTCTACTTGTATACATTTTTACAATCATGTTACGATCACCTAACTTCATGGTTTCATTTTTAACCCGTTAACCTGCTTTCTGCTAATCGTTTTCCTGGGCTGGCAGCTGTATGACGCGCCGCGCATGTACACCTGGGTTTTTCTCTCTCTGTTTTCCTGCTAATCTTTTTCATCGGCCGGCATTTGCATGACGCGCCGCGAATATGTACTAAGGAATTTATTACTTACGAAAATCAATTAGTTAGCATTAACTGGATTTGCGATTTTCGTAACAATATTATATATAAAACAGCTTTAACCATCTCCTTCAGAGTGCTTGAATTTTTCCGCATGTCTTTCAGACTGAAGTATTCAGCGCAGAATGGCTTAGAGTTTACGTTTGCCTACATTAGCGATATATTATGTCATGAATGTGTATGAATACTTAGTTATTATTTATGAAGTCGCGGATTCTCAACCCTAGGTTTATGCATTTTACCAGTATTCATAACAATCAAATATAAAGGTTTAAAACCAAATAAATAATATAAAAGGGAAAATTTAGAAAATTGAAGAAGCCACCTACACTTACTTGAGGACTTTTGGATTACAACAACCGTCGAAGCCTGTGACCATCTACAGGAAATATATTTCACTTTTAATTAACAAACAAACATAATCTATTTATAGTTGACAACTTACGCTAGAGCTAACTAAGACAAATCTAGTACTGATTTAGATATGATATTAACTTAGGCAAAACGAACTCAAAAAAAAATTGTGTATAAAGAATTTTTTATTTCTTATCGGAATTCTGTTTTCGTAAGAGCCGCAATTCAAGATTCAGTTTCAACCCCATTTGCTTGGAGATTGATTCTTTGATTAAAGGTCTTCCTGAAGTTGATGATTTGGTGGGGATTAATAATAGTTTTAGTAATGTGGTAGCCCTGCTAAGATCTATTTAAAATATTAAAAAGTTGGTAGGCTTGCTGGCGGCTCTGAAAAAACTTTTGCATTAAAGACATATTGCGTTCGATTATGTCTGCGTTATGGAACATTTATACTGTACACCACTTGTTGACATATTAAGTTTGTGCAGACGTATGTAAAACGCAGAAGGGCTTAAAATAGAGCAACTTTTTTTTATACCGATCAGAATCATTTTTTGAATTGAACTAGGCCCGACTGTCAGTCTTTACAATTTGTCAATTTGTGTTGAAGCCACAGGTAGCACTGATGTGTTTTGACCCAAGGACAAACGTGACTGAAAATGATTTAAATCGGCCCACTTTTTTGGTCACTTCCCATATAACGTTCTACTTTGAAAAGTCGTTATTGAGAAAAAAATGCAATTTTTAAAATTTCCCAATTTTTTGAAATGAAATGAACAGAAGTTCATATGAAAAGGTCCAATTTTCAATATTTCATGATGAAAATTAGACCATAATACTAATTTAAGATAAAAAATTAACTGTACCAAATTTAGACCATCTCGGCCTATTTTTTGGAGCGTACTCTATATAAGGATTGTGACGAAAAATGCAACTAACTTCGGGGTGATGAGATCGACCAGACAGTCAGAAAAGAGATAGAAATTTTTGTAAAAAAAAAGAAACGCGGCAATAAAAAAGAGTATGTATTTTTTAAATAAGTAAACATATTGAAAGAAATAGTATAATTCAAAATTTGGAGTGGTTTAAAAAATTAAATCAGAACTTGTAAGGAAAAAGAAAATAAAGCGAAGAAACTGTTAGAGTGCTTGGACAGTGATGACCTATAATTTAATAGACATTTTCATATTTGCGATTGGAAATTTGTAAACATGTTGGACAAATATGCCACCAACAATCTATAATAACGTCGGAGCGATTTTTATTAATTGTGCTTACAAGGAAAATGTACAGCAATTTTGACATTTTTAGAGTTTTTGTTTTTAAGGGAAGCAATTGATGTAAACTATTAAAAACTTGTTTGAAATTTGGACATTAATTTTCGTTGTTCTAATTGTTGTTGATTGATCGTAACAAAAGTGAAACGCGCAAGGAATCTCAACGGGGTAGTAAATCACAACTATTCGAGCTCTTATTCCGTCAATTAACTCTGGCAGCTATAAATCTTCAAAGGACTGAGACTAAAATTATAAATGTGTCGCTGATGTTGATAATGGAAGAATTATTCCAATTTTACTGTCACCTCGTTAGTTAAAAGGTGCACTCTTTAACTAATGCTCATGTTCCAGCAATACACGCACTTCCGATAGAAGATGACAACTTAATTAAACTTTGTAAATTAATGAGTGCCAAGGAAGCTATAACCAAAAACGAGGTCGGAATCGGAATTAAGTTACCTCTGGCAACCCTTCGACTTATTCAGGATAATTCGTGTGCTAACCGTCAAAATTTGAACAGTAATTACCATCACACTAGGTAATTCATACCTAGCGATCAATACATTCCTTTTACTACTAACGATTTAGCAAATTGCATCCTAACAAAAGAAAACGTATACATATATAGAAGCAAACAACCTATGTTGAGAAAGTATTTGGATGTCACTCTTTGCAAAATCAACTTACTCAGCAAGTTCGCCCGAATTCCATGAAAGGTAGCATGTAACCAACAAAACAAATATATCTTTGGCATTAGAATGTCAATGGCTTGCGGCACGGAAATCTCGCTAGCAATATTAAAGAGCATCGGAGTGATCGAATTGTGTAATTAAAAACAATCGCATAACGACCCAAGGCCATTTTGGGGCATCGAATAGTCTGCGTACTTCGTGCCCAAGATTCAAACATATTGAACTTATAAGTGAGACATACGAAATTGAAGAAGTGTTTAAAGTTTGAAACCAACAATTTAAAGTACAGCTGGATCAACTAAGTGATCTCCAAAGGCAACTAAAACTATCGACTTTAATACGTTACCGCCATTCATAAATTCCAATAGTCAATACCCTCATGTAGTAAGTTATTCCACGCTTGTGGTTTCCATGCTGCTGTTACTTGTTCTGCTGATCTTGAAATCACATTCCAAACATCGCAAAAACATAAAAGTTACACCCAAACCAGCCCCACGATCACTTCCAGTAACAATAGACGCCGAAGATATCTGAGTCCAGCTGACTCAAAACATCTCATGTATACATGATCCCTATTTGAGCAATATGATCCTGTAGCTAATCTTTAATTTCATTCAAAAAAAAGGAAAACGAAAAGAGTATATATATATATAAACAAGCGATCATACTGCATTGGTCAGCAATTGCAACTTAAGTAATTTTCTCGATTTGTCGAATGTTCTTAACATTGCGTACGTTTATGTAAAAGAAGTGCTTGCATACATTTTGTTAGTCTAAGCATAAATTTATTGTTTCCCACGGGAAAATATCTTTGTTATTAGTTTTAATTATTCTATAAATACGCAATACAATTTTGACATTTCAGTGAGTCGACTAAAATCAATGTATGTGGCTTGTTCAGTTAGCTTCGCGTTTCCTACAAGTTCCAATTGCTTGATAGGAAAAATAGGCAAAAGAAAAAAAAATAGTGTCAATAGTGTCGATAGTGTCCAAATTTACGTGTTTGATCAACACTAATTCGCACCTTCGTTCGTTTTGGTAATATACGCCCAAAAGTGCATATTATCTTCATGCAAAAACACAATTTTCATAAAAGCCAGCATATTGGGAGGTTAGACTTTCTCTCCCTGTAAGAGTTTGTGTTTTGTGACGGCGCCTATATATGTTACGGTCAAAAAAAAATAGACCTATGTAGTCCAAATTCGGTAAGGTTGATTTCTTTGTCAATTTACTATTATGGGCCAATTTGAACATGAAATGTTGAAAATTCTAGCTTTTTACCATATAAAGATTCAGTTTCCGTAGGAATGGTTATGCTTTCGCTTAGACACTTGTGACGAGAAATTTTGCTAAATTACGTTTTTTTTCCATATAACAACTTTTAATAGGGCGTTATATGGGAACTGGCCAAAGAGTGGACCTGTTTAAACCATTTTCAATCACGTTTGGCCTTGGGTCAAAACACGTCAGTGTACAAAATTTATCAAAATATCTCAACAATTGCCAACCGTAGCTTGAATAAAAGGTGCGTCTATCCTCTTCTGCGTGTCACATATGTCCGCACTAACTTCCTATACCCTGTACCACAAGTGGCGTAGGATATAAAAAAAAAACGGATTTTTCTGAAGATAAAAGACAAAACAAATAAAAGCAGTGTTTAAAAGAAGAAGAAAAATACGAACTTGTGAAATATATGAAAAATCAACGTTAGAAATCTACTGTAAAAGAAAATGCAATTAAATCTACCTTTTTTTTAACTAAAAGTTAACGTAGTAAACACGTCAAAACTTTCTTATGAGCTAGTGCTTAATCTTAATCTATACCTCCAAGGTAGGGCTAATAGGAGAAAATGCAGTTGAACTCCCCTTTTTTTTAATTTAACCTAAGCCATTAAAACTTACTTACAAACTAGTGTTGTATAAGGAAAAATATATATACGTCAAAAACTACATTACAATTGATGATGAAAGAAAAATATGCTGAAAGTTATGTTAAAAGAGGTGACAAACAGTTTTAATCCTACGTGTAACTGATCCATTGATATATATGATATTTCCTTTGCGTCTATACGTACCATAGTGGCAACAATAAAAATGTCTGCTGAAGTCAAGAAAATTTCTAGTGTTATTGGCTATCGCAGGGAACGTAATGTTCGGCAACTATTAACCCTTCATTCTTACAGCATGTAATATCTTTAGTGTGCCTTATTTACAAAGGCAGTTTATTAATTAGTATTTTTTTTTACATATATACGTATACTTTCCTTCTTGACATCTTCGTATTATTTTTTTTACTATGTAAAAAAATATATAATTTAACAATGAGATGCTGTTAGAGAAATAAATGCAACCGTTTCGTTATAGCAAAGTTTAGCAAGGTAGAGTGTGTGATGTGAAAATGAAGAATAGGTACAGAATAGGAATATCGATCGCAACAAAATGGATGGACAAGTAAACAAGTAGGCTAACGGACGTGGAACAGTGGATAAACAGAAAACGAACGCTGACTTACAAACCAACCAAGTAGGTAACAAACTGACGGACGAACATGTGATACATCAACCCTAATATTTTTTAATATTTTTTCTTTTTGTCGATGGTTACTGAGCTAGTTTGGGGCAAACACAAATATCATTACACCCCTACTTAAAGGCATCACAACCTTTTGTACTGTGTAACTTCCGCAAGAACATTGGTGAAAAGATGCACAGTTTTTCACATCCAAGCGTAAAGCGCAGATGAAAACTTATTGCTAATAGATATTTTTGGTAAAATATTGTTGGTTGGTCCAATCTCAGTGTCTAAAGATTATCTATATATATATATACATATGCTACTATAGCCGAAAGATTTATGCGTTTTTCTGCTTCTTTCTATACCTTGTAACGGCCGCATATATGTGTGTAGGATATTTCCGTCGGTCGGCTTTGTCCCTGCTCTTCACAAATAGAACAGAGTTATTTATAAAAACGGGATTCCGTTAATTAACAACTCTTTTCATAATTCTCCGCCCACGCAATGGCACTATTTAGACAGAGAAAAGAGAACAAAGTCCGAAAATCGTCTGCATAGCATTAAGGCAGCTTTTTTCAAATAAAATTAGGGTTAGAAGGTGCGATAAAGACTCTAGGAGTGCAAGTGTTTAAAGTTTGAAAAAAAATAACTGTACATGAAAATTTGGAAAAAAATACAGAAAAATAATATTAAAAACAATACTAAAAAGTGAAATTTGCAAAATGTAAGAATTTTGCAACATAATATTGAAAATAAGGACGTGGCACTTTTTTCTCTGGATTTCTCCGAAGACATATTTCCACCAGCTTTCTGCTTGTAACAAAAGAATAAAATCAAATAATGTCCAAACAATGCAAAATAAAATAAAAAAAAAATAAAAGGAATAGAGATTTGTAATTGTGAAAAATGTTCATTTAATCAAATATACTTAACTTATATAAATTAAGTTACATGAATACGAATATAAATTTTAAAGGATTAAAAAAAAAAAATTGAAAGTTCCGCATGAACTGCAAAACAATCTTCATATCTTCAATTCTTCCATTACGCTGCAGTAGTAGAACGTTTTCTAATACTTTTGGCTATAATACTGGCTTCATTGTCTGTACATGTTTTTTTTTTTTTTTTTGCGAAATGGCACTTGATGTGTTGCGATATGGAAAGTATTGATAGTGTGCCAGCATCTTTCACAATCGAATCATCGACTAATGGTACCGCAGATAGGATGTTTTGGTTTGTATTAGATTTTCTTGTACATTGATATTTCTGTAACTTTTAGGTTAACGTCTACTAGTTGTTTGTTTGTTTGCATGTATAATTAAGCAAATGTAAAGGTCGCTGAAACTAGTTTTATGTGTCAGAAAAAAAAAACAAGAAAAAAAATTAAAAAAAAAACCATGTTCTTTATTGATAAATTACAAGAAAAAAAAGAATGGTAAACTAAGCATTCTACAGGCAGACGGGACATATGTGTGCGTGCGTGTGAGCATAGGAAAGTGACCATGGGTATTGACTAACGGACAAAAGAACAGTACTAATGGACAACGAGACTCGCAGACGGGTTCATTTATTCTTCATTCAAAAATTTCTTTTCTCTTTGATATGATATATATATATATGGAGAAAAGGAAGGAAAGCCAAGCAAGAAGAAAAAAGAAGAAAAGTGAGTGTACCTGAGCTAGTCGGGCAGCGAAAATTTTGAATCCAGCTACTACCATTTACACTTTACAACCATCTGCTGCAATTATTTGCACTCTTTTGAAAAATTATATTTAGCGGCAGTTCACTTCGCAAATGTTCTTATGTTCTGTTTATGATTCATATAAAATTTATACTTCTGCATGCACAAGTAAATGCAAGAAATGGATAGTTAAGCATATTTGAGCAGTTATACCGATTACTAAAACCTGCACTCATAGCTTGAGACAATGCTAACAATTGGTACGATGGACTTCAATGCTTTTTGGCTTGCCATCAACTTCAAAGTGTTAGGCAATGGATAACATTGTAACGGTACTTTCTTGTGCAGGGTACAACCCAGTCAATCCAGCGTTCGTTTCCAAGACAATTTTTGAAAGAATGTGTTGGACCTTCGGGTTTGGTTTTAATTTTTATTTATTTTTGTAGAGATTATTTAGAGAGAGATTATTAGAGATTTATTTTGTAGAGAGAACGCGCTTTCAGAGCGTTGGGGTGAGAAAAAAAAAACCAGCTTGGTGGCCTCGACTTTTCTCGTTGTTTGATTCTGGTTGTGCACGTTTTTAATTCCGTATTCGCGGGTTTCTACAAAGAGACGAATTATTTCACGTGTGTCATAGCAGCCGCGGGTCCTTTCCTAACTGGTTTTTGTAAAAAAAAGTGTTCACCAGTCCTTCAGGGATGGCGATTAAGCGGAACCAGCACATCCCCTATCCGTAGAGTCAATAGTTATTTTCGTCCTTCAGGGATGGCGATTAAGCTGAACCAGCACATCCCCTATCCGTAGAGTCAATAGTTATTTTCGTCCTTCAGGGATGGCGATTAAGCTGAACCAGCACATCCCCTATCCGTAAAGTCAAAAAAAAACCCTAGTAGTTAAAGTCAATTTATAGTATGGTCGGTGCTTTACTTACCTTGGCGGCGGCTATGACACAATAAAGGATTGAGCGTACTGCGATGCGCTCTTTTATAGTGCTGGCCACCAAACTATCCCGTTATACAATGCTATTCTTACATGGCTATTCTTATATGTGTTAGTTTGGGTTCGATCACACTTGTCTGATCGAACCTGTTTGTTTGCCTTTATAACTCCATGTTACGCTTAGGCATGCTACTTATCTACCTGCTCGCTGTGCTTATTTCTATGCGTGTTTACGTTCTACTTATTCTATGTTAGGTATATTTCATGCAGTTTAGTGTATACTTAACTAGCTTTACCTATTTACAGTTATGGGATATATGAAGTGATTACAATAATATAGCGACCTTTGGTTAGGTAGCCGATGTATTTTCTGTTTAAATATTATTATTTTATATTTTTTTTGGTTTATATTATTCAATGTAATGTGCCTACTACAGTTTAATGGTATTCTCTTGAATGTTGATTATATATATGTGTGTGTATGGATGTATGTGTGTATGTATGTATGTTTATATGTAGGGAAGCACAGTAATACTTAGTAAGGAGGCGAACCGCTTCCTTACAACATAATTAATTATCAAATGATTTGGTAGACGATGTTTCAACAGATATCAAACAATTATTCCAAAATATACATTGAAATTTGCAGTACGAACGGTATGTGTATAATTGCATTTATATACCTTAAGATTGAAAAAATCTTAAATCTTAACTGTAAATGGTCATAAAGAACCACGTATAATAATCTACCGTGACACCAACATTTTTAAAGTGGTGATTAATTGTAGTTCCCACTCAATACCTATTAACAAAATCAAACTTGCAATTGTAGAACATAATACAACCACCTATTAACAGAATCAAACCTGCAATTCGAGAACATAACACAGGCACGTAACACTACGCTTCCACTCAAAAAACACGCTTTTACACGCTGTTAAAAGATGTTGATTTCTGGAAGGAGGGGTATTATCTTCCACTACATTGGAAAATAGATATAAGCGCCTTTTTAGTACGTTAAATTGAAAGCGAAACTTAATCTTACTATACGGCTAAACATATTATTTTTGATGTTATCGCGTTTCCAGGCTTTTTGGTACATGTTGTTGTTATTAGTGCTCTTGCTGTTGTTTGTGCTACAGTTGTTGTTTTTGTTTGTTTCTTCGTTGTTCTATTATTGCTTTTGTCTTTTGTTTTTTTGTTTTTTTTTTTGGTGTTGTTCATTTCCTTATTGTTCTTACTGTTATTACAGATATTACTATCACAGTTATACTTTTAATTGTCGGTGTTGCGTTGGTGTTGTTTATTTTTTATTTTATTTATGGTTGCCATTTAGACTATGTAATTTGTACACTTTTTGATGCCGCCTTTTAGCGGTATTATATTCATTTGTTCGACCGGCACCAGTTGGTATGCAACGGCTGTTATATTTTTACCACTGGTGGATTGGAGTGCATTTTTGCATCTAAAATTCACTAACGAGTTAATATTTGTACGCATCCAAAACATTTTCTTCCCTCTTCTTTTATTTTGATATATTTTACTCAAAAACATTTGATTTTTATTATTACTTGATCTGGTTCACATATGTTTGAAGCCTATTTAGGCTATTATACTTTCGTATAGTAAATTATGCCAAAATAACAAAACGAGAACTCATCGCTTTAATACGTAGCCAGACACACAAGGCAAATACTTCAACCTTGCTCAATGCATCACAAATTGCCATGTATAAACGAACACACAATATATTGCCTATATAACATACATACATAATATGTCAGAGAATAATGTAAGGAATCGAATAAATTATGGAGCGGAGTCTAACAGATAGACCAACGCCGTCTAAGTTTGATGAAATTACCTTTTAAGTCAAATTGATGCGGAATAACTTTCGCCGTAGAAATATTCAGGCTTTTTGGCAAATAAAGACTTAGTATTTGTAAGAAGAGGTTTCAAAAAATTTCTAGTGGATGGACAAATGGTGGAGAGAATGCTATCACTTAGTGATTCTGGCTGCGGAAGGCGTAATTTATTGTTTCATATATCATCCTTGGGGAAACATAAGTTAAGATATCAAATTTTGTTAAAACATCTCAATAAATACGATCTGTCAACTAAGCACACGAATACAAAGACAGAAGAATATGGAATGGAAGAGGACCAATATTTAGTCTTTTGATGTATGCTAAACCACCTGTTGCGTAGCATATAAGAGTAAAGGAATACTGATAAGCAAAATTATATCCACTTTTCCACCAATGTCCCGCTCAACGAATTGACATGATAAATATATGTGTGCGTAACAATTTATACAATTTCGCAATTCAAAATATTTGAAAATTTAAGAATTTACACGCAATTTGGTCCTTACTGCACATTAACATCTGCACAAAAATATATGCACCGTTTAGATCTGGTTGCAAATATTACATATTTGTGGTATGTATAAGCGGTAAAATCGGAAGCCAACTTTGGGACGGAATAAAAAAGGCCTTTCTGTTCCACAATAATTTAATAAAAAACATAGAGCGCCATATGGATATTGATGAACAAAGCCTTTTAGCTAACTTTGGAGCAAGCCGATTCACTAAACGCGGCTTCTGCTCGAGGAATTCCTGACGTACGAATTAAGATTTTTGAAATACTATTGTGACTAAACGTGACTTATCTTGCTGTCATTAGCGTGAAGAATTCGGACTAGATTGTGAAATTGCGTTTAGACAAAATTCTTTCGAAAATAATTGAGCATTAAAAACTCAGTCGTCCTTTTAAAAGGAAATGTGTTAAGCACATCCCAAATTTCGCCAAAATATGTGATATAATATAAAATCGCTAGCAATTTCAAAACCGAGATATGTATTGAACGATTTTTAAATGAAATTCGACTTTAGATACGGGAGCAAATTCAAAACCAAATTGAACCAATTCAGCTTTCTGCAATTCAAACTAAGGCCTTCGCAACGAAAATTTATTGCTGCAGTAAGATAAACAGTGAAAGCCCCGAAAAGGTTGGAGCAGTTTTTGTTGAACTTAATAAAATTCTGAAGAATACCAATAGCTGTTATGCGATATTACAATTCAAATTCTGGGAATTGAAAACGCAAGCTATAATCTACAACGGTAGGTTCTTATATGCCTTAGTCAAGTACCGTATATACCAAAAACGCTACCGATAATATTGGAAACACGAAGTGCTTTAAGTGGTGTATGGTTTATTTACAAAATTTTGTAATCGATATGTAATGAATAAAATAAAGGCATTTCTCACAATTAGGACAAAAACCAAGGGCAGCAATTTCGAGCAAAAGTAATCGACACAATCAATTATGTATGCTGACATAGAAAGCATTGCTAAGCTTACAGAAATTATTAAAAGGAGAGAGTGTACAACTGCAACCCAAGTGCATGAGCCATGTTCGGTTTATTATTATAATAATATTATAATATTATATAAAACATACATGTAACGAAGGCCTTAATGAACAACATAGTTTTGTTGGAAGGCATATTTTATATATATATATATGTATATATATATACTATTTATATTTTAATATATATAAGTTTATGTACACGTATATATATATAGAAGATTTTCTCCCATTCACCGCATACAATTACGATGAGGGCCAAAACTTTTGAATTGAAAACGATGGGCTATTTATGTATGCAAAAATCATTATTAAATTACTAACATCTGATTTATTGTTAATTTTTGCATTATAACGAATATCTATTTTCGTATTTTTTATTTACATTTTTTTCAGTCCGTCGGGCTAACCTTTCATAATCAAGTTTTTATCACATTATGCACAAGCGAGTGTCATAAACTTAATAAAAGCAAAGAATATTGTAGCGAACAACAAAAATGATCGAAAAGTGCCATACTAACAATCACTAATGAAAATAAACACTGCTACATATGTTTAAATTTTTATACAGTTATCTGTTGTAATGAGTAAAAAACCAATTTTTTATTCGTTTTGAGAAATAGAGTCGTTCTTAGCTTACGTTGTACTGTGAGCGTGTCCTTCGACCGACTTGCCCCGTTTTCAATACCAAAGTACATGCAAGAACCTCCAAAGTTTCTGCCAAATTTGAAGTCGATAGCTTCGTTCTCGCGGTAAGGAGAATATTTTTAACAGGCATTATACAGACGGGCATGCTTAAATTGATTGATGTTGATCAAGAATATATATTCTTTGTTGCGTCTGTGAAGCGTCTTTCTGGGTGTTATAAGCGTTTCGCCAAAATAAATATACCTCTCATTTTTTGTGACTGGTATGAAAAGCAAGAGTACATTGATTTTTGTTTGCTTTCCATTACGCAAATCTCTTATATCATACTATCTGCACCTTAAATCTTTTTATTTGATGCCTAATTGATTATGCTGCTAAGAAAAAACGAATCCTATAAGTTGTGGGATCAACATTTGTGGGATATACATTGTACAATATATCTTCATATGAGGCATGTATAGAATAGTTTTAATTTTCCTGTTTGGCTTATGAGTAATAAGCAAAAAACGTCAATAGAGTGACAAAAATTAACATATTATCGTTTGTAACTTTGTGTGGACGTGTGCAATTTTTTCCAATCTTGTGCATGAGTAGTAAGAAACTCCAGCTTTCTATTTTTCACAATTTATGAGTAATGAGCAAAAACCTGCAAATTTTTGCTTAGCAAAAAGGAATTCAGCTTATGTTTTACTATGGTTATGTCGTTTGAGCAATTCGTTCCATTTTCAATACCAACCTGGGTGCAAGAACCTTCATTGTGTGTACCAAATTTTAAAGTCGATATATTAGTTATTACGAACAGCAGAGTGTCAACAATTTACACAAGACAAATACGCAGACACGCAGATGGACATGTATAGCAACAAACCGATTCAGAATTCCACGCTCAACAAAAATATATATGTACTTTGTAAGATCTTTCAAACTTCGTTTTGGGGGTTGCAAGCATTATGAGAAATATTCCCATCCTTTCAAGGTGGGTAGAATAATAAAAAATGTACTTGATTCAATCAATATTGTAACATAAAAGTATATGGTACAATATACATATATATAGACGCTTCTATTTTGTTTTTTCAAAAGTAAATGGACATGAAACATACTTCTGATTAATTTGGATCAAAGTTTTTTGTATATATTGTTTGAATGCAGCCATTATTTATGGAATACTTACGGAATAGAGCTGTAGAGCGGACAATAAGTGTTAAAGCTTAGTAAGAAAACGGTGGACTAACGGTCTAGTGTCGCGCATTTGGGATGAAGCTCACATTTGGTTAATAAACACATTGGCGGATAAGGATGTTTTACCCCTTTTGTGTAAAGAAACATATCTGATGTTCCCAAAAGACTTTTACGCGTACTATAATAATTTATGGGTCTGGTTTATGGCATTAAAAAGACCTTTTTGAACACGAAAATGACATTACGGTTATCGTTAATTGCGACCACTAACGAATCATGATAGCTAATTTTTGGGGCAAAATTAGATGATTTTGACTTTAATGATAAGCAGCTGCAATAAAATTACGTAACAAGTCAGAGTCTTCGTGACAAGAACAATTTGTTCTCAAAAAAGCTCATTGAAAAAGTAATGACCTAATTTACCAAGGTTGTTAATGTTGGTGGTGGGGAGAAGTGGTTAAAAATTGGGACTGAAAAATGTAATTTTTATAGAAGGCGGTCACATACATGAAATCGTTTCTAAACGAAAATGGCACAAACCAATATCTAAAATAAAAGGAAACCCATCTTAATGTCTTTTACCGTTTAGCTTTTATAGCAAATTTAAAAAAAAAAAGAAGTTATAACATGGCTCTCTTTGATTTGAAAAATATTTATGTAAGGGGTTTTGTTAGTGGTTTAATGTGTGCTTCGTACGTATGTAATCATATACTATTTTTAAGTTATGATTTGAATTTTATTTTTATTATGAGAAGTCTGTAGAGATGATTTTCGCGCTCCTATGGAGCAAAAAATGAAAGGACTATACTAGCAATATTGGAAATATTTAGCAAATTGTGAAATTCATCAACGATCAACACCCAATATGATACTCAATGCTACAACTTTGAGGAAGTTTTACCAAGTAATCCAGTAATCTCTCTTTTATTAATTTGAAATATTTCAGTGGTTCTATCTGGTTCGTATTCTTTAAAATATGTACCTTTAAATTTGCTAATTCTAAAATAATCCCCCCTAACTCTGAACTTAGGTTTACCGAGTATTGATGAAGTAGTAGCGAAACCAACAATTGGATCATTTCTCAAAACAACAGATCTACACGCGTTCGTGTTCACATACGTTTAGCTCGGGGCTACAATGATTCTCGTAACAAATTACATATATTGATGACTTATATGGGTCGTCACATTTAAAAATTTGCAAACTGAAAAGGTTGAATCTAATGATGATTACGATTAAAACCAGGATTTAGCTCAATGCTGTGTATTAAGGTGCTTTGCAAGATTTCTGACAAAGTTTTGTGTCGTCTTCATATGGTTTAAACAATTTTCTTGTTTTGATTCAATAAGAAGAATTGTTAAGCCTTCCCTTAATTGCCATTGTTTTTGTGTAGCTGATTATTTGCGAAATAATTGACAAAATATATTTGATAAATATACCTTTAAGTGTTTCAAATTTATTGATATCATTGCCTTTATTTAATGATATATAGAAGCATATAATCGTAATGCACCATGCGGCTAGGAATTACAAAAATTTTTTTAAAACGAGAGTTATAAATTGCAGGCACCTTTGATTGTAAGCGATAACAAAATAATAAATATAAAAGTTAATTTTGAAGTAAAACAGAAAAAAATAAGAAGAGAGAAATAATAAAACACTCTGTCTTAATTGCGAGGGCTCTGCGAAGAAATCGAAACCGTTATCTAAATATGTTTCGGGCGGTCAATAATCAAAATCTTTGCTTCCTCCAGTTTGCACTTTATAATCTACACAAATGGCCCAATTGTTTGTAATACCTGTTTAGAAGACGATTTTGAAATTTTCAACTTTTGCAGAAATCTGCATACAGCAGTACAAATAAATACACATACGCACATAGTATAAGAGGGTTGCACATATACCGCAGTGTACTTCTAGGTCTCATAACAATTCTCGGTTTTCGGTTGCGCAGCTCGATCATCGTTCTGTCTAATATTTAAGTATTCATTTCTAGTAATATTTAACAATGTATTACCTTGCTTTCACATATTCAAACTTTCTTGATTGACACTTTTCTGTTTTGTATTGGTTTGGTTTGTCAATTAGTTTTTTTTTTTTTTTTTTTTTGAAGCAAGTAGCAAACATGAGCTAAGCCAATGAATAAATTTTACTTCACATTCATTTTCTTTTATAGTAAGCAGTTTGTTATTTCCTCGTGAGTATCATAAGGACGCTGTCCTAAGTACGGAAGGAGGTTCACGTTCGAAGTAAGTCAGCTGATATGTTTTGAATATAATCATTAAACCGATTGACAAGACAAGTCAGAAATCGACCAGAGCTTTATAGAAGAGGAAAGATAGACATCCCCTTTTTTTCGGGGTCAAGCCGTCATCTGAGGAGCATCGCAGAAAGTAATTATAATACATGAGGTTAAAGTAATAAGGAAAATATGTTTGTAGTTTTTCTCTGAATCACTTCAAACCGACCAGTATCACTTCATTGGCCGATAACTTCTTGGGACGAGAATAGAGTCACATTGCTAGGAATTTATCCTACTTCTAGACGTTATCATTCCAAATGCTTTGTAAGCTGTAATAAACAAAATATAACCACATTACAACGTTTAACAAGTACTAGAATTCTTTATTCATGCGAGAATATATAAATATCGAAGGAAAGAACGGCTGGAGGCAATAGGAGAAAGCTACCCCAAATTACCAAATTATATATAACTTCAATGTTTGTATGCGGCTAGGTTTAGACATTTTCAAATTTTTCTTTTTAAAATATGAATTTTAACCATTTAACAATTTTGGTTTTGGTTCTCCTGTTTGTAAGTGAAGCAATTTTTATGGATTTTATTATTTAGTCCATTTACAGCGATGTTTTCTTATAATTGCAAGTCTGAACACCCAATACGAACTCAGAACAGTCAATACTAACGCAAGGCGTGAGCTGTTTAGCTTTCACTAATCTCACAGGTAGAAGAGAGCGCACTTAACGGCTATTGTACACATGTGAAGCAAAACGATACGGAATTATCTCCCTACTTTTGTTTCCTTTTTTTTCTTCATTTGGTTACCACAGTCCTTTGTTATGCGTCATTGTATTTGACTATTAACGTTTGGATTATGGCTATGCGTTTGTGATTATCGTTTATGCTAAACATTTCTCCCGTCAGATTTTTCTGACGTTATACTGAACTTTTAACATAGACAAATTTATAACCAAACTTATAATAATATATTATAAACAAAGTAAATTTTCAAATCTTTATTGAAAAATTTCTTGTCTTGACCAGTCTGAATAGTAAGTTTTATAATGAAATACGCTTAACTAAATCTACTTGCCACGTATCATCAATTTCATTTTGAATGAGTCATCTTCGCAAAATTTTTTTTGCCTGGACTATGAATCTCATTAATTGCTTGAATTTTATTCACGTTTAATCTTGAAGTTTTTTCATAATTATTAAATACGACTTACGAATTTTACAGACTTAATCTGAGCGCAATCACTGATGCAGTACTAGATCCATGTTTCTTTCCTACAAAGCTATTTGCAATCTACGCTCGTAAATTCAAAAAGAAAATTTGACTTTCTTAATAATAAGAACATACTACTGTCTCTACCAAAATACAGTGACCGATTAAGCTAGGATAGCGGAACACATCTAAATAAATTCTTCGTTTTTCCTTTTCAATTTTTCTTTATTGTTATTGTTGTGAAAATCACACAACGATAACGAGCGAGAAAATTGTAAAGAGAGGAATGGAATTCAAAGCCCATGCAACGTCCGCGCACGTTAGGTTTACGTATTTCTGTCAGTGTAGGTTTGCGTTGTTCTTAGGAAAAAGAGAGAATGGCTTATAAGATAGCAGAATACCGCTAATCTGCTTTTTCTGATAATTCCTCTGCTTAGCTAAAGTTTCTGGTAGCTAAAAGCAGAGGGAAGAGTTTAGAAAGAGAAAAGTTCGTCTGTATAAAAATTGGTTTTTGGCTTATACAATTAGTTTTCATTATTGCAATTCATGATCAAGACGCTTTGCTTTATGCAATTCTTGCGGTTTTATTCAACCCGTATATAGTTATATTAATGCAGAACGGCATTTGTACGGCATAAATATTGCGAATAAGTGATTAAAATGCGATTCGTTTTTATGTGTACCGGCACGCTGTGTCGCATGACAAAAAAAAGGAAATTAAAAAAAAGATTTGAACCTGAAATCGGGAAAAACTGTGTAAGTCCGTTTGTGAGGTCTATTGTCCGTACTGTACGCTGTCCGTTGGTCCCTTCTTAGTCGGTCAGTATCTGTCCGCAGTCCGCCTATTTTCCCTCGCGCATACATCCCTCCATACCCCGCCTCAGCGGTGGAGTATGCTACTTAATTGCACATCCTTTCCTACGTCGAGCAATTCTAATTTTTATTCATTATATTTTATTTAAAATTCAATAATACCTGACGGTTGGGAGATGAAGCGCCAGCTAAAGATGTAACGTCTTCGTGAGAGACACACGATGGTTGCCCCAGTTGCTGAGGTTTCGCAAAAGCAGGTGTGTGCGCAATACCTACAATATCGTCGTCCCTCCTAAGCAAGGCAGGCGTCAGGTCAACCAGGAAAGTTAATAAATAAGAATTAATTTGCTCAGTCGCCTTAACGAGCACCACATGTTAATAGCAACCCTCCTTGACTGGTACGTTCACCGTTCAATAACTATATTTCAATGTTTTCCTTTTCACGATAACTAAAGCGCAACCTCAATATTTGGGCAAGAAAAAAAGTCTTCCTTCTTGTTTTATTTCAGAATTTTGTTATTTTCCACAGATATTTTGCATTTTAACAACAAGGACATATGGTTGGATCAAAATATACTTTTATATAAACCATACCTTTTTGGACATATGGTTGGATCAAAATATACTTTTATATAAACCATAGCTTTTTCTTACAGTACATTATATTTGTTGTTAGTAGTTAAACTTGTAATTTAATTTAATAAAAATTTTCTTTTCGTAAAACTGGAATTCGTTCTTTTGTCTTTATCATTATTTTCTTTTCCTTTTCTTTTCTTCAATAATAAATAATGAGTTTCTGAAGCATTTTCCCCCGATAATGTTTTGAAAAATTTATAATACAAAAAACTATTCGGTAGTTCTTGGTATATTTCTATTACCGTTCTTGTACCTCTGAACTCATGAAATCATCATCAAATGGACAAATTCGGGTATTCCCTAGTCAAGCAACAATAGACACATAGCTCCACAGATATATATATAAGTAGGTTCAAATTAAATCTTCAGACAATGTACAATTTCATATTAATTGGAAACGCAGGACGTAACGTAAATTATATTTTTTATTCGTAGCTACACTTGTTGTTTAATTTAATAAAAACCTTTCTTTTTATAAGTCTGTCGCTTGCAATTCTTTTCTCCTGTTTTTACATTTAACAAACCAAATAAACGCGAACACACTGATCTTCGTATTCGAGAATGTTCTATGTTGGATTATCGTACCTTAATTTTCTTTTCAAGTTTTGTTTGGTAATTGATATGTTTCTTTAATAACATTGTCGCTTATATATTTATTTTTTCTTTTCTTAATGTTCTTCTGTGTTTCCCGTTTGCAATTTTTTGTTATACAGAATTTCACTTTTGTGCGTAAAACATTATTAATTTGCCAGGAGAAAAAAATTTTTGCAAATAACATTTTTGTTCTATTTCGTAAACGGATTTTTTTTTCTATTTACTTCCCTTTTCTTTCATATGTATAATAATAAACGTTGATTAGCATAAATATACGAATAGCACTCTGTTCACTAAAATACAATATACATACTTTTATTGATTAAAATTTCTTTCCAAAGTCAAAAAAAGCGACTCCAAGATTTCTTTTGTACAAAAACATTTGCATATACATATTTTACGAAAGACAAGAATTTTTCTGCTTTTTCTTCTTTGCACTGTTCCTGCATTAAAACTAAATTTTCAATTTTGCGCTTTTAAAGCGACTTCTATATAAATTTTATATTTGTTATGTTGTTAAACAATTGAAATCTTTTGTACTTCTCATAATTTTCAATAAATTTACTTTTTTCTCTCCGCCTTTTTTTTCAGCTCTGCACCAAACGCCGGCTCTTTTGTGACTCCTCGCGCTGTCTAACAAAAACCAAAAAACCTTTTTTCTTTTCATGCAGAACCGCAAGCCGCTAATCTTGCGATCACGCGATATCGAGCAGACCGACAAAACCCCTACCTTAAATTTGTTCGCAGATGTTACATGGTTTAGCAATCCAGTCACCGACCCTTTTCGCATTTATTCAATTTTGCGGACCCGCGTGCTAGCCAAGCTATATTGCACCGATCTCAAAAAGTAGTAATCAGGAGGGAGCCGTGTCTGGTGAGTATGCTGGATATGACAGAACTTCCCGTTCGAGCTGCAACAGTGTGGTCTGGACAACTCTTACAACAAGTGGCCAAAAATTCGCATTTTTAGTCAACTCTTGTCGCCACTGGTAAACAGTTGAACCTAAAACCGACAATTGGGATATGATAGAGCAGCATCGCCATAAACTTGTGGACGTTTTTGGTGGCCTTCGGCAACAGATTATTTCCAATTAAACAACAAGAGTATCGAATGTCGAAAACGCAATTTTGAGCGCTCTATAATTAACGTCGCCATACCCAGAGTAAATCAATAACACTAAATGGAAAATGCTATTTCTAACTTTGTAAAACCACTCCTGCAAAAAAGAGAACATGAAATAGTGAAATTTGAAACCCATACAGAATTTGTTTTTTAAAACGTGCTAATTGTTAATCGAAACAAATAAATAAATGAGTCTATATAACTACGTTATATAGTTTACTTATGAGGTATGGTCTGCCGCACTAAGATTCGTATCCGATCACAGACTAGGCAGTCGCGGGTCTATACACTGGGCTTTGCAGAGGGGAATCGTCTGTTGTTGACTCACTTAATATTCAAGAGGAAGAAGAAATAAGTAAATATTTAAAATATTCAATCACAGAAACGATAAGTAAAAAAAACGAAAGGGAACCGATTCAAAAGCCCCTATTATATCATTTGAAGATGCCCGACGCTCTGATTGGTCAATTGCTTAGAATCAGCCACTGGATATATCAATATGTTGAATATCCTATTTTACATATATATTCAAATGTCCTGTGTCATCTTGCGCCTATCCCTAGCCTTATCTTTCTCCGTTACACCTTGTCCTACCTCAACGAAGTATAAATATATATACATTTCTATATATATATATAAATATATTGTTACGGAAATCCCAAATCCAATTCATGCTAAGTAATTGATTTTTCCCTAGTAATAAATTCCCTAGAAAGGGAAAACCCAAGTGCACATTCGCGGCGCGTCATACAGCTGCCGGCTGAAAAAAACGATTAGTGGAAAAGCAGATTAACGGGTTAAAAATGAAGCCATGAGGTTAGATAATAGTAACATGTTTGTAAAAATGTATATAAACAGACAACTTGCGGAAGGCAGAGTCAGTCGGACAAGAACGTTTGAGTAGAAAAAGAATACTTGAGTTGAGCAGTCGATAGTATTGCCAAAAATAAATTGTGAACAATCGTACTCTCAAGGAATATAACTATAAATAAACGAATTTTGAAGCGTATTACTCTTGCAAAGAATAACCACAATCTAGTGGTACGAGTGCTACCTTAGAAAAGCGAAATTCGTAACAATATATATTTGAAAGAATTCAAACTTTGAAATATGTATATGTATATTGCACTAAGAAAACGATTTAACAATTCCATTAAAGCAGTGCAAGAAGAGAGATAAAACTAAGGACGCGCGTAAGATGAGAGAGGACAATTGAATTCATTCAGTTTAAGTTGCTTATATTCATTGCATCCCTTTGGATGAGTGCGTTGATCCTGGATAAAACAAATAAAATTGTGTTTGTAACCTCGAAGCGGTTTAAAATTTCTTGAAGGTGAAAAGACGTACAAAATTTTAATTTTAAAATTAGTGAAGCATTGCAATCCGAATATTACTTGATGTTCTTGATTTACTTTTGTTAGATGCAAGCAACTTTTCGAGATGTGATGCAATTATTAACACATTACAAATAGTTGTAAAATTTGTTTCATTTTCAACCTTGTAGTGGTTTGCTAAACTCAATAGCTATTATTGGCAGTCGTAAAGAAGAAAGTTGGTATGCCTACAAAACAATAAACAAGAAGAGGTTTTGAACACGACTTGTTTTCCTTTTTGGATTTTTGGCTGAGCAGTGAACAGGTAGACCTTTGCATAGAAAATTGAAAGAAAAGGAAAACTATATTTGTAGCTCTATAACCTTTTATTATGACTATTTTAAACAAACAAATGAATTGTTAAAACGAGTGTATTGAGTGAAGGATTGTAATGTGCACATCTTTAATCATTTCATATTTTATTAAAAATAGCGACCGGAAAAAAAATTCAGAAGCTGATTGATGTGAAAATGCTGAAGTGGCCAGTTGTTCGTTAGATTGAGTGAGGCACCCGCTTCTTTCTATTGACAAATTTTTCAGTGTGAAATTGGTCACCTTTATAAGCGAAGCTTCTTTATTACATATTTGCTTTGTATCATTGATTTTATTATCTTCTAATTAAAAAGACGGATTATTATAATCTTCTTTTCAAATTTGTACTGGCCATTACATTATGGACGTTAAAATTGCCAAAAGAAAAATAGGCAAACAAATAATAATGCCTATAATAATAATTTTGATTAGTTTTTTGTACGTTCTTTGAATATTCTAAAACTTAATGATGAAAATGAATTTTTTAAAAATTTCATTTGAATAAGAACTACACAAAAGGCACATCACAGGCAGAGAATCGCCATGTGATCAATTTAAGTTTGTTGGTTGTGTAGAGAATGTGTATGGAATTGGAATATTTTCCTATACTGCTTGGCTTCAGTCCGCCAAGTCTGTCTGATTTGCCAATACAAAGATCGGCTAGAAGCAGTCCCTAGCTAATTTATTTTGGCGGATGAAAAGCCTTTTTGATCTAGCGATTTAAAAGGCTATGTTGTATTGTTAATAACAATTGGTTTTATTTAAAATTTACAGGGCTATTTATACTAAAATTAGCAAATTTCATTATGCTAGCGTAAGCATAAAGTAATATTATAATTATGACGGATTATTTTAATTAGGGCGCCTAGCGTCTTATTGCATCGTGGTGCTAGGGGGTTGAGAACTTTTGTTCGATACTTAGTGACAAACAAATTTCTTTTGTTAGTTTATTGTTGAACTCTGTTCCTCTCTCGGATTTTAACGTTTTGAATTGGCCGTGTTTAAGTATTACCTCTTCTGTTAATATTTTGGCAATTGATTTTGCGCTCTTATCTGCAATAGCATGTGCGATTATATATTTTGCTAATTCGCATTGTATTGTTAGTATGTATCTGAAGTTATTAGAAGGTTCTATTGGTCCTACTGTATCTATACATAGTGTTTCAAAAGATGTGGACGGTGTATCCGTTATTGTGAGAGATTCTTTCGTATGTTTGGTTTGTTTACTAGTTTGGCAAATGTGACATTGTTTTATGTAGTTCTTTATCGTTGTGAACATATTAAGCCAGATGTAGTCTTGGCTTAGTTTTTGAAATGTTTTGCTTACTCCGAATGTCCTGAGTGTGGGGAAGTGTGGTGTTCTTCTATTAATTTGCACTTTTCTTTATCATCATGTATTCTTTGTCTTTCTTTATATAATAAAATTTATGCGGTTTCTTTTAATGCTGTTGAATTTTTATTTTAATATCTCTTTTGATATGTGTTTATATATATCGTCTGGTAGACTTAATGTATAGTTTAAGAAATTTTGCTTGTTTAGTTTTGATGTCAATTTTTGCAAGAGCTTTAGAAATGAGAATATTTAATCATGACTCATTAAATTTGACACCTTTAATATAATTTTTTCAGGATTGTTAAGCAAATACTTTTTAACGAACTGTCTTCTTTAGAGTTAACTTTGTGGTTAGGTAAAAAAGTCGTATAGTTATGGTAATTTGTAAGTTTTCTTTAAACACTGATTTTCTAACTCCTCTGTCTCCAATTTTTAATAAGTATATATTATATAGTCTTCAATGAACAATTTTATTTCAGGTTTAAACTTTGTAGGTAAGTATGTATTACAAATAATTTTCGAAATTCACAGTCTATCAAATATTAAATTTTAAACTCATTATATATGTCGAATTTTTAATTTTAACTTTTTTAAACTTTAACTTTTCTTTGTTCTCAGAAGTTCTCAAATATATGTAAACAACAATTACGTATCTATAAACATTGAAAGAAATAAAATAGCAAAATAGTGTTAATAGACTTAATTAATATTTATTTATTTTCGTTCAAGTGACAAAATCAAGTTTTTAAAATTTAATATTTGTTTAGAGTATGATATCGTTGGAAACACTTAAGTTTATGTAGGGGTCCTCCACAGCTTTTACAAATATATCGAGTACATCCTGTTTTTTTATGCGCAGAACAGACTTTACATTGTCTGTGGGGATATCTTTTCTTGCCGCCAGTAACAATTTGAATAAGGATATGTTTATTCATATCCATCGAAGGTCTATCTGGTGGATCAATTCTGGTCGTCTGTTTTGTTCTTTCCTTACTTGTAGAAGGTTCTTCTTCCATGTTGTCCAGATTTTGCGTTTCTTTTTCCTCTATTAGTTGTATTGCAATTTTGAGTAAAAATTTTTTATAGTCTATTTAAATTCTCCTTATTATTTAAAAACTATAGGGATCAACGAAGAGAAGCGGGCATCAAATTATATACAATGAATATAAATTGTCAAACGTGGAGATTTCTCCGAGCGGTCGGCAATGTGTTAAATATCGTATGTCTATTAAGGTGTTAATGTGTATGTGAGAGTTTAGTGTATGAGTCAATTGCATAAGCAATATCTATCTTCACATTTTGCAGCCTTTTTTTATGTTTTTTATAATTCTTTCCTCTTTCTTTAGCTATAAGGAATTTTTAGTTAAGGAACAGAATTATAGAAAGAGAACGTAGTAATGGTATTCCGCTATTTTATAAGTTAGGGCCGTTTGGTTATGACCAATGGCATACACAGAATGAAATTGTAAAATAAAATCGTTCCAAAAGCACATTTCATAAAATAACAAGTTTTAAATGCGGTAAAAATAAGAGCAATTATCAGTTTTCGATGGGAAATCTAACTCAAGCTTACAAATTCGTGGGCACTTGAAACCCCTAAGAACACGATAAGAAAAGTTTGACAAAGACCTGATTGTTCATTTGATATGCAATCAAGTGTATCCACCAACAATTTTAACTAACAAGCCTTAAAATATCAATTGAATCGCCGTGAAATCTTTAATGAAAAAATCGTTGAAAAATAGTTGGTATAGAAACGACAGCCTTATGAGAGACGAGGGCTGGAATGATAGAGTCTAAATAAGCGTAAGCAGTTGAAGTTGTCAAATCAGAAAGTCCAAGAGCAAATGAGACATCAGTAAAGAACAATGCTGGTTGGGCGGGATAAAGAATTGGGATGAAATTATAGTTGGACAAATATTTTGCATCTAATTCCTACGCAGTGCAAACACGAAAAGTAAAACTTCTTTTAGTCACAAAAAGCATGAAGCCCCCCTTCTAAATAAGGCTGAATTTCATATACATTTTGATTTCCTCTAGAGCTAATATGAACTCAGGTGGAAATTCGAAATGATATTCTTTCTTTATTGAGTCATTTTGTCGCTTAAGTCCTAATTTCTTATCCAAAATATTGTTTTAGAATTATTATTATTATGCTTACATCAGCGTTAAGTTAAACGTAAGCAACTAATACAGGGCGCCTTTAATGTTTCGTTTCAATGTGTACTTGTTCATATTTTCTTTTCACTTTTCTTTATTTCGTGGCTTCACGCTACGCAGTGCATACAGTACAAAACTGTGAGCAATGAATGAGAAGAGAAAGTATTTAATATGAAATTTCTGATTTTCCAGGATTACAACAAGAAAATAATTTATTTAGTATTGCTCTTTGGTCTATCTGTTGCTAAGTAGCTCAATCATACAGTTAACATTAATGTTTGTGATGTTTTGAAGCTTCAGAATATTAAGGATGGTAAGCTAGTTCGTAGCCCATCGACGTACTTCATGGGCTTGTGATCACATGGAAGTGAGGCACAGTTAAGAAGTGTATTCCATTAGAGAAAGTAGGCCTTTATACAAAACATTTGGAAAAATATAATTTCATCGTCGCGGATGCGAATTTACCCAACAAATAAAACAATAGTTAAAGTTACTTTGTTACGAAAGGATGCTCGCAAAGTAAGTGAACGAGCTATAAGACAACTGTAACATATTGCTTAGCCGATTATGAGACACACAATCAATTTTCCGCAACTGGTTTAAAAGATGTATTCTGGCAAATACCGCTGGAGAACAATTTACGCGAAAAGAGCTGCTGCTTAGTGTATGTGTAGATTACTGAATAAAGTTATATCACGTTATTTGGGTACAAATATATTAATATACTAATAGTTTATTCATCGGATTTTGAAACTTATATTTTACATTTAACTATGGCCGCAGAATATGTGAAAAATGCTAATTTGCCAATTAATTTGAAGAAAAGCCGTTTCTGTTCTGACCATATTCTGAAACCAGAGATTGAAGCGCATGTGTTCTTGTTTGGTTAGATGATTAGATCATATCGTAAAATTTATTTTATTTAAAGCAGCGCAGAAAACTAATGTGGGAAGAGTATGTAAATGTCTAGGACAAGAAATATTTCACGAGTTTGAGTATCAAAGATGATAAATTCTAATGATAGTAGACAGTTATTTTCTGCAACAGTTGAAGAATTTTTGCATATGTATGACCTGCAGCATATTATATTAAAAGGACTGCTTATACACCTCAGGCAAAGACTATTGTAGGAGTGATACGATCAAATAGGCAACCCTTAGGTACGTACATCAAAAAAAATTAGAAGACATGAGATGCTTTCACAGTTTGACTGGAATGTCACCATACTATACTCTGTGTGTTTTAGATATGTTACAACATAGATATTGTTATAAGGTAATGAGAAAGCAAGACACTATCAAAGGCAGTGATTTCAATAAATATATAATGCCAGAAAAAATTGTACTACTAAAAGATAAGTTATCATAACGACTTGCGGAAGGCTGTAAAAAAACGAACGAACTTACAATACAGGTGGCAGGCAAATGCAATTCAAGCAATATCAGATAGTGTATAGAATAATACATCAGAGAATTACAATGGTAAGATGGAGTCTTCGAACCTTAACTTCCAAAATTATAAGAAACAGCCTATGTGAACTTGGTACATTAATAGGGAAGAACTCAAGCGTCTATTATTCGAAGCATACATTTGCATTCATTTTTGGTGTGTTCACTTTTTACAATAAGAAGATCATAAGATCTGGCTATGTCAGTCAGGAGACAATGCAATGTTTAGCCCAAGGTATGGGTCAACGCTCTGATTGATGTAGCTCAGTGATATATAGAAATTATCAGCAGAGACGCTAAGCTATAATAAAGCGACGATAGCGGGAGCAATGTAATAGATTTCACTTAGATCACGAAAAACACAGCTTTGACTTAAGTAATTGAATAACCATTAAAAATTTATTTCTATGCAATGAAATATGAATAATACATGATACGAAATAAATGGAATGATAATATTAGTAAGTATATCTACAGCACACAAAAATTACAGTAAAAAGTAATTGAATCCATTGAATTATGCTAATAAACTGAAAGTATCTTTTGCAGATAAATCTGTTTAAAATTTAAAATAATAAGCAACATGCTACTGGCGTATCCGTAGAAAACTACCCTTAAAGACATTAATAGAATTTAGTGACAGATGGAATATATAAAAATTAGCGTTATACATCATACAAAGCACGCGGAAGGGGTGTGTAAGGCAGTGAGGCCAACATATTTATTCACAGCGCCTCTTGAATCTACCAAGTATATTAAACGAGATTCTATGGAGTAGGAATAGGGAATACGTTACTCCCAACATTTTGCGTCTTTTTTTCAGTGCATGCAGATCAAAGAGCATTAACCTATTTTCATAAGACAGGATCTCTAAAGCAAATTCCCCGTTAAGCCCCGTAGCGCAAAAAGTGGAAAATTTCGTTCTGTCGATTCAATTTCGCCAATGCAACATCTGCAACTTGATACCCTGACTAGAGATTCAAGCATTGGTCGAACAAGAGCAGTACCACCGTAGTAACATCGTAAAGTTACGTTGACCAGTTCTTCACAAAGCCAGAACGCGGTTTAGCTTTATTGGTTCAATATGTAAATTAAATTTCTACTTTATGTCAAGCATTACTTCCCAATCGTTAGGTCTGGTTACACTATCCAGCTTGTGATAAACAGTATACTAACGAGATGGTATAATAGTGGATCGAGATAAGAATAGATCTTACACCACTCAATTCATTAAATCCGACTAAAGGCTTGCTATGCCGTTAATAGAATCAAATGACTGAGACACCACCCCATGTGTAATGTTAATCACCCTTGAATGACAAGTGAACGATACCCTTTGGTAATATGGTACCAAACAGGCCAAGTCTTTTCAATGTTAGAAGTAAAAGGTTGTGGTCAACTCTACCGAGAACTTCCGAAAAGTCGTTCTAATAGATTTTTAGAGATTAATCTTTTTTCGGAGAAACCACGTTGAATTATAAACAGCACCAACCTCAATGATTTAGCCCTTGATAACCGCTTGAAGAATGTGGGCAGAACACTGAATTTCGCTATTGCTCTATAATTACTAAAATCACTTTTCGGCACTTTTATGTGAAACAAAATGATGAATTTAGAGGTCCAAAATGAAAGAAAGTATCTTATCTTAACACATTAATTGAATATATTCGTCATGCACGAAAAGTACAATAGTCCCGTAGGCTGCGATAGAAAGAATCCGTGAGCGCCAATTATGAACCAAATAATGCGTCTCGCGTGAATTTTAAAAACATGAATATATTAAGAGAATCAACCGGATAAGTATAACTTATATGCAGCAGACAATTATATAAGCATGACTTCTCAAAGAACGTAGAATATTAAAGATTCCGAACATTTACAATGTGTCGTGACAGAAAGGCCTTTGAATTTGCGCTTCAAATCAACAAATCCAAAAAATATTTAAGGTTAGCTAGCAGTTGCCTCATCATGTAACGAAAATATATCCTTTATGAAATTAAAGTGGTGTCGAGCACTAGAATAGCGGACGCAGTTAGTGATATCGGCGCTACGCTTAAAATTTTTCTAAAGTGTATTTTTTATTGCGAAACCTAATGAAGTGAGCATTAAACTGGAAGGGGTATCTACACACTATAGGATTTGTCCGCAAGAGTAGCCAAGTAGGTAACAACCGCGACTAACAAACCAGTATTCACGATGCAGTAGAGTTTACTTCGATCATAGCTTTAGTGAGTATTCAGTCGGCAAAGGTATAACACTTATCGATCCGTCGCACACACCCACTAGGCTGCGGCTGCCTCCCTATATCATTCCCTTTCTCCACTTCTTCCTTCTGGTCGTCATCTTGTTATACGAATGGAGAACATCCCCTAAAGAAATGATTATTTCAGAAAACAAGAGCTCAACCGGAACAGAAACCGACAAAACGTGCAAAATTTTTTTCATTGCCAATCCATTATTGTTGTTGTTGTTGTTATATTCAATGACCGTGATTGGCGGTCGTAAAGAAGAAAGTGGGTATGGTACAAAAAAATGAATACGCACACTAAAAGTGGGGTAGGCCCAGAAAAAATAAAAAGAAGAAAATCGAGAGGAAAGAGAAAGAAAATTTTGTTGGCAATTTCGGTAGGTTTTCTTGGTTTTGGTTTCCGACAGTGAACAAAGTCATAGAATATGAATTTAATATGAAAGAATTTTAGACACGTTTTCAAGAAAATTCAAAGAAAAACAAATTAAACAATTGCGACAATGGTTTCTAATAAAAATCTTGCAAGAACAAAAAGCAAAACGATGAATTCCGTTTAGTAGCACGACAATTGTAGTTGCTTTCTTACGCGAAAGAAATTGCCTTTGTGAAACTTAAGCAAAAGATGTCAACGTTGTAAATTGTAAAAAATTTCCAACTAATTTTGTGGATAAAAAAGGAAAAGAAATCTGTGAATACATACATCCAACAATACTAACTGCAACGGTCTAAAAATGAACTACAGAAAAAAAAATCTTTCAAGTCACGTTAAAGTTGTATGTTTATTCCCCCTTACAAGACTTTTATGTATAAAATGGTAAAGAAAACAATAATAATGAAGAAAGGAAAAAAATATTAACTTCACTTTCAACATAGAATAAGATGAACCTGTAAAGAATTTGTTTTTAGATATACTTCGAAAGACTTTGTTGAATACATTGTTGAATGACTCAGAACAACGGTAACATAGAATCATTTACACCATACATGAACACATGACATGTGTATAATGTCTAAAATAAAAAAATAAAAATGGTACTCTACAATCTTATCTATTAAATAATGCTTAACGTTATGGAAGTGTTATTATATATCGCACCCGGTGTACGAGTAGCATGCCAACAGATCGCTGAAACTAACTGCAGTAACTTAACATCGTGAATTTCGTTGGTAAAAGAGAAGAAAGAATGGAAAACGTCATCGATATTTTCAACATTGACACAGTTGTATGCGCGTTTTTTTTTGCTGGGTACTTTACTGTTGTACCACAGTGTAAATTGTCGGATATTTTTCTTCTACAGTGTTTTCTTTTAATAATAATTCTTCTGCTCCAACGTTGTAGATTTAAGATATATTTAAATTCAATTGTAGTTTTAGCTCAATCTTGATGTATTACTATTAATCCACGTTTAATCTTCAATTTTTCTTATTAAATATACAAACCCAAAAGTGCATTATATTAATTTTTTTTAGAGTAGAAGGTGATCTAGGAATGTGAAGACCGAATTTCGGGATTTCACAAAAAAGTTATGGAGATTATGCTTAGCGTAGGGTATAGAATAACCCAGGGCATTACACCAATCTTTTCAGTAAAGAAGTTTCGAACCTCCGTCTGTTTTTTGTAACCGCTTTAGCACAACTTGAATAGAAATCGATCTGCACACTACCTGCGAACTAGCTAGCTTTACTACGACGGGTGCGGTTGTGTGTTACAATCTCCGAAATCCAACCTTTTGGACTTCTTAACTTATTATAGTGCTACTACAAAAAAGACTTCGATTTCGGACAAATTAAATTTTAAAATTCTGTTACACAAAAGTGGTGTTACGCAAAAGGGTCAAACATGTAGACAAATCTAAAATTTAATGTTACGAATATCAGAAATCTCGTTGTGAATCACTAACAGGGAATCATCTACATCGTTTTAATCAAGCTCTCAGACCAGCACCGATAACAAGTTATTAAGCATCTTATAATTCTTTTTTGTCTTAAAACTAAAAGTGGGACTATGACTGTCCTCGGGACGAATGAACGCTTCAAACCAAAAGGCTGAAGATTTACTTCAACAGATGTTTTAAGCTCTCTGCGGAAAGAAATTAGTGACGTATGAGGTAGAGCTCCTGGCAACTCAGAATTTCCTTTAGACGAATTATTATAAAAAGTTGCGATAGTTGTTTATGGGAACAGCCGCTACATCCCTAAAAGCATTCGCCAATCAAGGAGGCAGAATGGCACCTTTGAACTGAAGGGGAAAGCACTCATTTTGGGTTTATCAAAGCAGCCATATCAGCAGCCGCGGCATAAATAACTTTAGGAGAATGTACACTAGGTTTTTCATCCAGACCAAAAGCAGGAGCCTCATGGTTTGATTGATCAAAATTCACTCTGGCTGACAAAATAGCCTCTGCTTCACTAGATTTTGTGTGCGCAAATTTCAAATTTTCCACAACAGTGAAATCGTAATTGCCAAATAAGATTATTTTATAAGGACCAGCTCTACCTGAAGACGACCGATTACGTGAAGATAAATCGAGTAAATCATTGGTAAACGGAACAAAAGATGATACATCAGTAGGATGGCCCAGTAAAAAAAAAGGATCGGCATGAGACATCGCGCACACCACGTTTCGCGTAGCCTTTTTAATCACCATCGGCTAACCAGTATATCTCCAAAACTCAACCATGTTAAACATAGACCGACATTTAAAAGATTCGTAAATCAGTACTAGTAACTTGTTTTTTGCCTCAGAAAATCTAATTTTTAATTTGAGAAAGCGTTCTGTAGAAGTGATAGGTTCTACTTCTACAATCAGGCAGCGATCAACGTAAAGACTTGTCGAGTAAAGCATTCGCGAAGCCAACGTATTAAAAAATGCTCACCCTCACCACCAACAAGACGCTTTTTATGAAGGCACTCCAACCTTACTGGTCGACAGTATTTAGAAAGAAGAAAGATTAAAACACAACGGTAATACGTGAATATAGCAATACCTCTAAGAGATTAATCAAAAACCATCAAGACGATGCTAGTGCACCTATTGTTTATCCAAATATTTCGAAAAAACTGTTGTAGATCAAAAAACATTCACTTTGTTCCAGTTACTGACTAATGGTTTTGGTATTGCAATAAATATGTAGATATACCATATATATTGAGTAGTGATCTGTGAGTAGTAACTTGATGATTTATACTCTCGGCTAATTAGTATACGTATGTAGTTGCTAAGATACGATTTGATCTGGTTTTCACTTTTTATTGGCTACTAATTAACGGCCTTAAAATTGTCATAATTTATTGGTATATAGTATTTTCTTTTGATATTTGATTTCGATTGAAATTGGTTGTTATGTCATTCCATTCAATTTAGTTTTTATTAACGCTGTTTTACTGGCCGCTTGACACTACATATATGAATAGTTTTATTACCACTTCGTTACACTTTGCAGATTTGTTATCTTCTTGATCTTGACTAATAGGTATTTACGGCCCTAGGGCGTTAGTTTTGAACGGTCCACCCACTACTGTGCTTTACACAGTGTATGCATAGGAGGGAAATTGTCTTAGGACGATAAGTGTCGTCATATTTCCAATCAAAAAAAGTATAAGATGTTAAGAGAAAGTAGAAGAAAGAAAAAAAATATTAGGGGGACCCATAAGTAATCAATTATTTTGCATTCATAGACAAAGTGTTTTTTTGAAATG